>JAGRRF010011991.1:20151464-20163182 GCA_019097615.1 Morone chrysops
AAATGTGTCAAAAGGTTGAAAAGTTCAAGGGGGCCGAATACTTTCGCAAGGCACTGTACCTCTGCCCAGAATGGACAAACCAAACTTTCGCATTTTTCGCAATTTTTATAACCACCATAGTTTCTCCTTGGTGCTTGGAGGGCGAGCGGTGTTCAGTTTGTTGCAATCTGCAAGTTTACCACTAGATGCCAATAAATCCAACACAATGGTTTAAAGAGTTCAGGCCAAAACTTATGCAAAGGGGGAGCTGCACTTGAAATATGTCAAGCTTTTCCAAAGACTTGATTCCTTTATATCCAGCAAAGTGCTTCAAGCATTCTTTAAAACGTGTAAATTACAAGGATTTATTTGATATATCTTGTGTAGATTATGCTGATCTACTACCTACCTGCCGCATTGTGGTCAGGCTTGGATATAAGAGTCTGGGGCTTCAGATGGGGTTAAGATTAAAATCACCAACAGTAAACATTTGCTGTAGATAAATGAATACAACTGTCAGAGGTGCTAATTTAACAATCTTAACATTATTCACATACAATATTTGAGGAAGTGTACCATACATAAGAATTTCAGTTTTTGTAAGACTTAACACATGTAGGAAATTAACAAAATACAATTTCACAATGAGTGTTTGAGCTCTTGCTAATATTTGTTTTTTACTTAGGTTAACATTTGAATTCTGAACTTTTACCTTTCATTGACTTTTGATGACTGAAGCATTTCAATACTATAGCTTATAATATACACATATACACATACACTTTTACTTGAGCTCTTAACTTTTCAACATGCAGGTAAGATCAAAGAGCTGAATAATGCACTCCTACAGACAGCCATATCAGTCAGGGTTTCACAAGTTTTTATTTGCTGTAAATTCAGATCCTTTTGCACACATGACTGCATTTAAAGTCCAGTATTATACTACTAATAAGAAAATGCCCGCAAGTTACACATTGTTAAAAATGGTGTGCCATAGCTTTGAAGAAGACATGGATATTTGAAACATAATGATATGACACTTTGTGATTGCTTTCAACCACTGTGGAACAAGTACGAAAGAATGGGAACAGCTTGTGACACAGATCTTATAAAAATCAATGACGTTTTTAAAGGTTGGGACAGGTTGAATGATAAGTTTACTTGCCAGATGACCCTAAATAGAAAGTCATCAGACAGGTGTTTAAAATATCAGATGTAATAGAAAATGTGCATGAAGCTTGCACAAACAAAGATTGTGTCAATGTGGAAAAGGTAGCATTATGTCCTCTACGATGAGTGTGATTACGTCGTTACGTCTTTGAGCTGAAGCAGAATTTCAGAACTGAAGGACGTACCAAGTATTCATAGCTTGTGCTGTTAAAACTGTCTAATTCCTGGATTTCACATGAGTTCAACGCCAATAAATGAAACCAAAAATGTTTGTAGTAGCATTGTCTAAGAATAAACAAAATAAAAATGTATAGTACAAAAAAGTGGGTTTTGTAGTACAAAAACGTATAGGGCTTCATAGCTAACAACATAACATTTCACTATCCTCGCAGCCTACACTTCCTTTCCAAAACAAACAACAAGAAACAATGTGGTGATTGCTTAGACATATATATGTTCTCACACAACAAACATTCAACCAAACCCTCCTGTCGATAAACTTGCACACAAACACACCAATATGTCAGAATCCACAGACAGCCACTGCACCTTATGTTTGTTTACTGCAACTCACAGATGCACATGAAGATGCATATACTCACATCTGCATTGCTCTCATATGGCACATTGCTTATGTCCATACAAACACACAGCCCACACAAGCACTCAAGGACCATAGAAGAGCTAATTATGTAGCCTCTTCCAAATGGCCCTGTGTGGAACACCAACACTGTAGCCACACTAAAGCTAAATGAAAACATACAAGCTAACTAAACATAGAGGCATAAGATTAACAGGACAACAAATCCCAAAACTAAATACTTCACATCTGACATGAGTTATCTTGCTTTTTAGAACAAGACGGGCCCAGCTGTGGTCGCTTTTGTCTTTTAATTGTGTGTAAACGACTGTTTACTGACAAAAATGAGTAACCATCAGTTCAGAAACCACACTTCTAAATGTGTTTTGTTTTTGTTTTTTTGGCAACAGGAGTAATGCCAAAGGGGCAATTGCAAATTGTTTTTGTCCAGTGTAAACCATAAGTTTAAAAATGTTAGCAGCCTTTTAATATTTTAAACCAAATGGACAGGGAATTTCCGCAGAACACATTTAACTTATCTGGAACAGTAACAGACTTTTACTTCAGTGGAATTCAGTGTTATAAGCTAGTGAAATATTTCACTATTTAAATAATTTTTATTCTGTTGTAAAAGAGCTCTTTTAGTCATTCTGAAATGTTGCGTTTTAGTCTTTTATTGTGGTGTTGCTTTCGAGGACCTAAAACTGTCCAGTAACTAGTAACCAAAAAGCATTGCCACTGTCATAATAATTTGAAAAATGTCTGATTTAATAGTCTTTTTACAGGAATTATGGAAAGGTTTGTGGGTGATAAATCAAGTATCAGGACATCAGGCTTATATAACAGTGTCATAACCCCAATGTGGAGAAATAAATAAATAAATGTGGGAATAAAGAAATCATACTGGTTGCATTACATGGTCATACAGACAACAAAAAAAATGTTTTCTGGGTTAGAAAGGCCTCAAAATTATATATATATATTATCATTATATTTTCTTGGTGTAGTTTATGTATGACACATCAGCACACTGTGTGCACAGGCCTGAGAATAGTACGGTCCCAGATAATATTAAATTACCTGGCCCTGACTCTTTGACTGGTTAAATACACTGCTGAATACAAAACATGCTTAATTTCTCACATTGTGCCACATGCTTTCCAAAAATGTGCCCCGAAACCTAAACGTGTACATGTGTGTTTGAACAGTTATTCAGACATTTCAGGATACGCTGGTGTAAATTAAAATAAAGTTCTAAAACTTTTTTTTTAACTTTTTTTCTGAGCCTCCCAGAATGTCTGTGACTCCCTCCCACATTCTCTCACACCCAGACGCACACATCCGTTTAGTAGAAAAAAAAAAATGTGTATACGCAAACACATAATGACTCCGGAGGTACAAGAGCTCTCACACACACTTTGCCCTCCCCTCCACGAGTGTGTGGGAGAGAAAACCTTTTACCAATACAACTCCTTGTCAAGAGCAGCACTCTGATAATAGCATGTATGTGTGAGCTTGTGTTTGTGTGTGCCTTTTTATGGATGTGATTAGATGCAACAGCTGTCAGTGTGTCCATATGAGTTGTGTTTGATGTTTTTTTGTGTGTTTAAGAAGTGTTTCTGTTGTGTGTGTGTGAGAGAGAGGGGGGAGGGTGGGCGGGCATCTGCCCTTGCTTTAATTGAAGCTTGTGCGCTGTCAGCATTGGTCAAGTGGTCCTCTCAGCTAAATGACTTAGCTGGCTCGAGTAGCAGCAGCGTAGCATGCATAACTATCACTCTATTAGCCCCATATAAACACAATGATTACTATAATAGAGGCGGAGTGAGGAGGAGGCAGAGAGATGATCGAGACTGAAAGGAGAAGGGGAGAGAGAAGCAGGAAGAAAATGAGAGGCATAAAACAGGATGAATATACACTCTATATCACCTCCACCTCATCCATTATTTCCCTACAACATGAAGACATCTTGTTCATCACCACCCATCACCCATTATGATAGTTTTATAAATGATGATTAGATGTTGAGGGTGTTTTGGGGCCTTGGCTATTTACCTTGGACTTTACCAGCATTGTCATTGTGGCTGTAAAGGTGAAACTAGAAGTCACAACGCCATCGTAACAACAATTAGGCCTTCTACAAATCTTATAAATGTTTCTAATGTATTAAAATACCAAAAGACAGCATACAATTCTTGGACAAAATGTGGGGTAAATAACACTTATCCCTCTCATTTTTTTGTTTTTTCTCTCCTTCTCATATTGCTTTGGGATAAACAGGTATGTTTTGCTTAGATTTAAATACTTTTAACTCAGGTGGACAGATCTTTGCCTTAATTTATGCGACCGAGAGAAAATCTGCATTCACTTACAGCTTTCCATTGACTTTGTATTCATGTGCATCACATATAGTGTTTAAGCATCTTGCGTTAAAGACTACTTTCACAAATGGTAACAATTACCAAGTGAATTAATCAGAAGAAAAACAACCTTGCTCAATTCATTACAGTGGTTTGCCGCAACAGCCTTAGTTAGCTTTAGATAATATTATATTAATATTAGCAATATGAAATATTGCAAAAACTGAGACTTGAGCTGTTCAGCAAAAGTTACATAGGCTTACTTTAAACTTAACTCTGAACTGGTGGCGTGTGACAGGTGAGAGGATAGAATCTTCTTGTTACCTTCTGTGGACAAGAGCTCAAAATGGTTCCTAGACAGACAGATCAGGTCGTTTCTGGTGCAGAGGTTATCGTTGCATCATATCTTTCCAGCTTAACTTCAGAGTCATCGAACAGAAATGGTTGAACTGACCTTTAAAAGTTTATCAAATGAAATCAAACCCAATCTTTGCTGTTGAGTTCAGATACGTTCATGCTATTAGTGATTTATGTGTTTCTTCTTTCTCTCTATCTCAAAAACCCTTTATTATTCAACAAAAGCATTATTCTGCCACTGAGATGCAGACACTTCTATTTTCTAAATTTAGCTTCTAGCTGGCCACTAGCGGTTCGTGCAGAACACTATCCTATTTGCTCTTCTATCAGTAACACTGGTCCTAATCTCATGCAAGGGGATTTGTTTTTGCAAGCTCCAGATCTGCCTTAATCAGATAACAGCAAGACTAGAATCTGCTGCAGGAAATTAAGGAATTGGAAAATGAAATCTACAATATTTGACGGAAGAACAGTGTTCTTGTTGGTGCCCTTTGTAGACACCCTGTAAACAATATTGGCAGTTAATGTCCACAAACCTTTTGAGAAAAGGGCAATGGACATCTGGAATATTCAGAGCGACTTCTGTATGCCGGATCTACCAGGGCCTTAATGCCACTTAACTCTTACATGGAACATGAGCAAATGAAAATTAACAAGATGCATGATATTTTTTATTAACTTAGGTACAGCAGGCCAGGACTTGCAGGCTGCAGCTAAAACTAATATATTGATGCGTCAAATGCTTCAAAAGGAGAATACACAAAAAGTAAGCAGCTTGATCTTACAGTAAATGGCTAGAAATGATGCTACAAGCAGCACACCCTCTATGCCAAATGAGCTAGAGTATCAGCTACACAGCCTGAATAGATATCACTCTATTAGAGGAATGGATATGATTGCTATGATGCTCTTTTTTCAGCCACTTAAAGGCTGCAAATGTAGAATATTGCTTAATATATCCATCTTTATATAACCTACCTGTCTTAAGATAAGATATTCCTTTATTTGTCCCACAATGGGGAAATTCCGGTGTTGCAGCAGCAAAGTGGATAGAGGAAAAGAAACAGTATACAAACAGTAAGAGTAGGAAAAAGGTCTACTGGGAGCAGTGCTGGTTAGTGACCTGATGGGAAAATATGAACCAGAAACAATCTAAGATAACAGAACAGAAGTGGGAAGAATGTTGTGAATTATATGACATGGTCAAAAGTTTACACATATGGAAAGGCTTATTGGTTGACCAATTCAACACAGGGCTTGACATGGTCAAAGTAATTATAATTAATGTAAGTTAGTATCAAATAAAAGGAAAAGATGGAGGAAATTTGAGAGAAACAAAGGAAATTACTTATGAATAGAGATTTTAATATAAACATACAAGAAAGGATAATCAGAGTCATCTGTTGAGTTCTATTATTGGCAGTCAACCACAGATATGTGACCACACAAACACACAGCCATGGATATTAACATAAATATCCTCTTAGCTAAAACACAGGATTTTAGGTAATTCCCAAGATTATCGTATTTATACCATCTTAATCTTCAAGTTGGAGTTTTAGATGCCTTCTGCTTTTCTGAGGAGAACAGTGTGTTTGTGAGAAGATATGATGACATCACCCTGAGGGTGCTTAGACACACACAAACGGATGTACACACATTTCTTCATGTGTCCCTTTATCTCTCTTTGTCACCACCAGATGTGCTGCAGTTTGCACACTACAGTGACGCACAAACGTCTTAGGAGTTGGAGCAGTATGGTTGTCAGGGAGAACTATCAAATTTTGCTATCACACAGCTAGAAAAGAGGAAAGCAATCAGGGAAATCGACTTCTGTGATGACTGGTTGGAAAGAAGAGTGTCATATTATTCATATTTGGTTTAAAAGGTGATAAGGAATATTTGGTTTTTGGCACGATATATGCTGTATACAGTGATGAGGCAAGGGCAACAACTTGAGGTAATTTGAGATAGTTTAGTCTCACAGTCGGACCAGGAAGCTAGGCACAAGCGGAGAGAGACGATAGGTCCTTCTTGTTGTAGGTTTGTTGATGATGGATGGGTCTCTCCGTGGTGAAGACTCTTAATATTCTTAATAGCTTTGTTTTATTCCTCTGCATGCCTTAGTATGCAAAGCACTTTCTGTCAGCTTTCTTAATGTGTACATATTTCAGAGCATCTCTATCGCACCTTATATGTATTGAGACTGTTGACATAAAAAGGCCAGTTGATCAGCAGTCACCAATTGCTGCCCCCCTTCCCTACTAGTGTTGCTTGGCCTGTTCTCTACACCGCTAGAACTCAGAAGTTCAATTAAAAAAAACACACAACCATCTCACTGCTCCTTTAGTGCCAGTCAGAAATTCCCTAAGGAAAGTGTCTAACACACGGAGACAGAGTTTGTTTTTACTAGCAGGGGTCAATGAGGATAAGGAGGACACAGACAGAACCAAGACAGAAAACATCAAAGAAACCTGCAATGCAGCAATTTGCCTCAGTGGCACCAAAGTGACTTCAGCTCCCAGGCTGAAATCTCAAGACCCCAAGAGAAAAGGGAGACTTTCAAACCCCCACTCTCAGTTTGGGACATTGACCTGCAAAGGCTGTTCCCATAAGAGCCAGCCCTCCAAGTCCCAATGGTGCAGAAGAGGCAGAGAGAGCAAGGTGGAAACCTGAAGAGGAGGCTGATAGAGAGCAGTTCAACATCTCTGCCCAGCACGGATTACAGGCTCCCAGATGAATCTCACCCAAGACCAGTGCCAGCTAGTTTTTTCAATTGTTTTTCCTCCCAAGCAGCTAATTAGGCAACAACACAAACACACCATCTAGGAAATACAATTGATACAGTATATTTTATAACTTTCTAGATTAGTGAAGGATATCTATACTGCTTTCATGCATGTTTTTTTATACCCATTTCACGATTGTTGATGCTGCAGCTCAACCAATTACCAAGGCAACCACAGGATTATTTAGAGAAAAAGATATAGGTAATAGGTGTTCAAACCAGAGATACTTTTGCATAGTTCTAATAATAGTTGGAGGACCCTGGAGGAACTGGGAACAATCATAGTTCTATTAACGCCATTTTGAGAAACAATTTTAGCTTTTACTTTGGAGTAGTTACTGTCCCAAAACAAGAGGATCTCTGAGTGATGTAAGTGTATGGTGATTGGTCCAGATGTAAGTGTATGGTAATTGGTCGAACTCATGAGCCAATGTAGCACAGCCAATCAGTGTAAAGCGTTAGCCATGTAAACAAAACCTAAAAATTTAACAAAAAAAAAAAAAGTCCAGGCTTTAGATGTTGTATGTCGTGCATAAGTGATATTGCTACCAACTGCCGACTGGCTTACGTCACTTCTGTGTTCCTATTGATTATGCAAATGCAAACAGAAGCCCCTGAAGATATGTAGTTCTTGGGAGAGCTCCCAAATCGGCAGTTCCTCTCAGGGAGCCTCCAGAACAGTTCCGGTGCGAAAACGCCTAATATATGTATAATTTAATGTATCTTTATCTGAAAAGTTCAAACTGGCCATTACATTATCCTATATATTGTTTAATTTTTAAGAAACAATGTTGAGAGATGTTATTATTAAGAAAACCTTCAAATTCAAATCGACAGTCACGAAATTGTGACTCAGCTTACATTGTTATATAGGTGGCCTTTAAAAACAGTGTTAACTGTGAACTATGAAAAGAAACATGAGCGTGGATTCTGACTCTGGGTTTTTAACTGTTGAAGACTGGGAGAAGTTAACGTAGTAAGATTTGTGTTTTTCTTCTTCAGTTATCATGACTTCATTCAAAGGAAAGCTTTCCTGCACCACAGGACAGCCCTTCCATAACAAAAGCTTTTAAAACTCATCTTTTTAGTGTACTATCTCCTTCTGTCTTTGCCTCTTCCAGCTGTTTCCACAGCCCAGCATAAGTGGTCGATGCTAACAGGAAGCCAACTTGTGCTGAATCCAGCTCTGTGACCGAGCTGCGGTCTGCACAGATTGGAAAATCAATTACCAATCACACACCAAAGTCCCTGAGAAACACACAAACTTAGACACACATACAGACACACACACACACACACACACACACACACACACACCAAATCTGCAATGATTCCATGTCACACAATACACACACACAACGTCCTGGCCTGGACATTTCCCGGCACACACACTGGTGCACAAGCCGAATGAATCTACTTTACAGTTAACCACCCAACCTTGTACACACAACACAATGGCTCCACCTCACACACATGCACATTACACTCCACAGTGGCTGCACTTCAGGATGCTTCAGTGTGCCAATAATCAACACTGTGTGTCCTTGTGCATGCATGTGTGTGGGTGTGTATGTGATTAGACTAGGGGAGATGTGGTGTTAACATAACATAAAGATATGGAGATGTATGCAGACATCAAGTTATCATCCTGAAATGGAGAGGAAGAAGGAAAGAGAAAGGGAGAGGGAAACAAAAAGAGAGAGAGGGAGGTGAGGATGAGACATTAAAAGAGAGGGATTCCTGTCACGTTCATAAACATAAACATAAACTGTGAATCAAACTTTTTATGTATACAAACAGAGACACTGAGACACACCTCCCTCCCTTTAAAATGGAAATGGTCTGGTTTTTGTAGCTGCATAACAATTGGTGTAACCTATTGGTCAATCTATCAGTCATTCAGTTAGAAAACACGCCTGCTCAGTGTGCTGTGGGCTCCTTTATTGGTTTATGTCTGGAAACAACCTCTTCTTTTTTTTTAATTATATGTTTAATATATTCACTTGCAGTATGGGGGTAACTCTCTTTGTTGGCATATGTCTTTGCTACGAGCAGCTGCTGCATCATCCAGAGGTAAATTTATACATTCAAAATTTAGGACACATACAGAGTTACACATAAAAGTGCCAAAAGTATGTGGACACCTCTAACCAAAGAGCTTTTGTGTAATTTAGGTCTGGGGCTGTTTTTCATGGTTTTGACTGGCTTCAATTAAGGAGAACCTTAGACAGTAGAGTGCTTCCTACTTTGTAGAATCAGTTTGGGAAAGGTCCATAAAGAAAATGAGTTTGGTGAAGGAGAACTTGACTCTGGTCTTTAGTACATCATCACTGCCGAACTGAAATAAAGATGTTGTGGCAGAATAGGAAGAAACGCCCGAAGCCAGTTTCCAAAATATTGTGGAAAGCCGCACTCTCATTATGCTCAATTCAATATGCTTGGACCATATTTGTTTCAATCGAGTTCTTGCCAAACACTCTTTTCCAACGGTATTATTATAGTTCTATAAGAGAGGTCAAATTAATATTATTCTATGCCAGGCAGTGTGATTATAGAATATATAGTGGCAAGTGTCACTACCATCACCTAACACAGTAATTAAGTTCTCATACAATATCGGTTAGTGCTTTTTAATCCTGGAAGAGTGTTCATGAAACTGGTCATTTTCATTATCACTCTTCAAGGATCAACATTTATATTTTCAATCCACATATTGACGATCAGGTATCAATTTACGATTACTTTTTTGCCCTACATTGTATCTGACACAAATATGTTCTTTTATCATATGAAGCATTTGAAACTTAATAAAATAATAAAATAAAAATAACACTACACCTGTTTTAATACAGTCTTTTGGGCATCTGGTAGCAATCAAACAGGCTTTAAAATGTGTGTCAAGAGCCACACAATTGCAAATAACTTTTTCCAAATTTGAACACAATGCCACAGCAGAAATAAAAAATCATATTCAAGCTGTGCATGAACATCTGAACATGCAGTGATTCAAAAAAGGTGGAACAATATTTCAGCTTTGGCTTGGTTGGAATGTATGAAATGGCGCACACAAAACAACAACAAAAAATGTACACACTTCTCTGAGAGCAAGTTCAAAAACATTTTCCACGTATTTCAGTGCAGTGACATTTGGAGCACAACACAAACACTCATTTGAATATCTCTGAGCTCCTGAAATATAGTTCTGCATGTTTAAACCAGATCAGATTTCTTTGAAGTTTATCTCACAAAGCAATATTTGACAACACGGTTTACAGAAGGAGGTAGATTAAAACACACAACTCTCAATGCCATCAAATAAATATCTCATTATAGTGGACTGAAGGTGCATTCTGTCTTCAAATACCATTCAAGTCATCTGGTCTGTATTTCTATAGCTAGGGCCCAACAGTGTGGACATGTCTGCGTAGATGCCAGTGTTGGCTTAGTATAAATATGTTTGCTTCTCTGAGATAAGTTTGCCGTCATAAATAGACATGTTGGGCGCCCAGTTAGCTCAGTGGGTAGAGCTGGCGACCCTTGTACTGAGGCTAAGTCCTGGCTGCATCGGCCCAGGATTTGAATCGGACCTGTAGCCCTTTGCTGCGTGTCATCCCCTCTCTCTGTCCCCCTTTCGTGTCTATTTTTAGCTGTCACTATCATAAAGGCAATAAAAGCCCTAAAAAAAATACTTTAAAAAAATTAATAATTAGACATGTTAACTGATTTTCACCTGGATTATATTTCCACTTATCTAAAGGGTGTTCCTTATGGGCTGATATTTGTGTCAGTAGAAACTGAATTTGAATTACTTTCAAATTCAGATCTCTAAATTCAAATTCAGATCTCTAAATTCAAATTCAAATCTCTAAATTCAAATTCAGATCGCTCAATACAAATTCAGATCGCTCAATACAAATTCAGATCGCTCATCGCTCGTCGTATTCTCAACTCAATTTTTAACTCACAGAATATAACTTTTAAGGACACGGACGGGTCAAACCTTAAGGAAGAAGCAATCGAGTGCAGAGTAAGCCTGCATTTCTTCCAACAGCCAGCAGAGGGGCGACTTCACTGGATAAAGAAGCAGTTCCATCAGAAATAATGGCAAAATAAGTTTCTGACTGTTACCTCATTAAACATTTTTATTATATTATATTATTAGAGTTTTTGATCTTAATCGTAGTTTCAAGTCCTTTTCAACACAGCATGATGTTCATTTAAAGGTGTAACTTCCGATCCTATTTAGAGGAAAATAGACGATAAAGCAGTTTATGGCTGTGTGATTGAAGTCTGTGGCGATCAAGCTACAGTGACTCTATCTACTGCACTGTACATTTGAGCCCCGACATAGGAAAAACTTAGGAGTCGGCTGTCAGTATTTTCCGGTTAGTAAATTTTTTTGTAGCGTCCTGATTGCAGCAGGGTTAACTCAAACAGTGGCATCAGCAGCTCACAGTGAAATTTCTGATGCAGGTGGAGATGCCAAT
>JAGRRF010011991.1:20170889-20186258 GCA_019097615.1 Morone chrysops
ACTCACTTTACAGTCAGACGTCCGTGTGTCCGTAGAGGCACAGTGAGAGCACAGGCACCGCCGGCCCGGGCTCCTCGTCCACGACAGGCAAGCAAGCCTCAGCTGCTCTTCGCTATATTGCGGCTCATAAAGGTAGCCACGAACATCTGATTCGACCGTCACACTTTCAAAATTTCTTCCATATTAGATTGATTACCATAGTCGTAACGTACGTCTGGATGGACAGCGCCTCCGCTTAGCTTCCAAACAAGATGGCGGTTATATTTTTTAGTTTCTGCAAGTGAAGTCCCTGTTTACTTCAAATGCTAACAACTAAATCATAACTGATTTCTCTCGCCGGATGTTTGTGTATGTTTATGTGTTACTTTTATGGTACATGCATACGGGAGATAACGCAGATAACACTTGATAGCTCTCGCTGCATGTGCATCTGAATGTGTGTACAGTATGTGAAGCATGGCACTGGTAGAAGCTAAGGCTGTCCTAACATGCCATCTCCGAGATATAGCCTGCAGGCAGGGAGGACCCGGCTAGCGTCAACTGTGTTCAATAATTCATATTACACAGGCCTTATTACATACAGTTCCAACACACACTGCTTGCAGGTACACTGCCATTATTTGCCTTGACACTAACCACTAACCGAGGCATACGGTTGTCATCAGCACTGCTATCATGGGTTTAAACAGCTGGAGGAGATATGGGCTGGAGAGGGAGGAAGAGAGAGGAAAACCACTTTAGGGTAAGAACGGAGAGAGGGTTACATCTACATTTGTTAATAAGGGAATTGAAAATGCTGCAGCCAATTTTCTGCTAATCCATAATAGATAACCAGTAACAATTTTCTGTGGCTCAAATGGCTGGGGCTGGGGTGGAGGGAGGTAGAGAATAAATCAGAGAAGGAATCAGAGGAAGATAGATGGAGAGAGAGGGAGGAAGTAACAGATCAGAGAGAGATGACGATGGATGGACAGGCCGATGACTACCAGATTATGTGACTTAGTTTGAGCTGGTAACTCAGCCATAAAAGGTATTTATCTCCACTGTGTTTTATGTGCTTAGGTGCACATGAAATAACGTGCTACCAGATATTTTTCTTTTGCATCGGTGAGCAGCCTTTTCTAAATCTGAGTTGTGAGAGGATTAAAGGTATAGGGATTGGAAAGAAATAAAAATAGTTCTTCTACTTGGAATTACATTTACTTTTCTTATATCTAGTCTTTTGTAAAACACTAGATAGTTTGATCTATTCAAGCCTTTTAACTACCGAAATAAAGCAATCTCAATCGCCATATAATCTCACGTAGACCCAGAAGAAAAAGGGTTTTATTATTTAGATAGTTTTATACATAATCTCTTGTGGCAGGCAGATCAAAAAAATGCAGGATGGTGTGGACATTTTTTGTGCAACTTGACACTGGATATGGGCCGATTATATGGTCACACAGATCAAACTCTTTTCTCCCTCCGTCAGTGCTGTTTCCCGAAGTGGAGGAGTGGATTTGGAGGCACATTGGACAGTTGCATCTGCAAAGTCCATTCATTCCTGATTATGACACCTTGAAGGGCATTATGCCGCTTATACCATGGTAACTGGCGAAAAAAACAAAACAATTATATTTTCATGCTTTTTGCAATCGAAATCTAAAGTTTTTGACAAGTCCTGACTCTGTTTCCATAGTAGCATCTGACTTCACTTCACTAATCATCAATCAATATTAAGATTTTAATCAACAAATACAGTGAATGGGATGTGAGATGCTCACTTATTTCAGTGCATTAATTTAGATCAGTTAACAGTTTCACTGAAACTACTTAGTAGGTGTCCTACGTTAGGAGTTAATGGACACCTTGCAGCCAATCAGAATGGTATAAATTACTTAAATGCCCTTTTCACAGGAAATTAGGACTCACATAGACTGCATGCTTTGTGTTTGAAATAAAGGCTTCAGTGTCATTTCCTATGGGTTGCAGGAGGAGGCGGAAAGAAGAAAAAGGATAGCCAGCCCTTTATTGTTTGATGTAATATATATTACTTGTATTGTTGTGTTTAATTGGGCTTTCATGTTCTTTTATATTACTATGCTATATTTTACTGCATAAATATAAGCCTGATTTTCCTTTCTTTATTCATGAGGTACAGATGAAGTAAAAATTGTGATTGTGGAATGAATTCATGTAAATAGCAGCCTGCAGATGTCAGATTTCAAACCTCTAAACAGACCTCTACGCACGACTGTGTGGGTGTTTACACACTGATTGACATCTCCTTGATTTTCCTGTTAGTTTTAGGGAACATGTTCCTTAAAATCTTTAAACAGTAGTTTGGGGCACACTTCCAGTAGAGTTCTACCCAACCTCATAATGAGAAGACATCTGTGTGGGTGCGTGGGGCCTTTTGGCTATCAGTGCCCCTTTGTGTTGACAAGAAAGATTTGTGTTGTGGATATCTCATTTGCTTATAGTCTTTACAGTATTGCATTTTAATATTAAAGTTATATCCTCTCAAGGCACAGTTCAAACACCCCCGCTACACTTGTAATGTACATGTTGACAGCGGCAGCCGACAGCTTCTGCATTGTCTTATAGTCGACAAGCAGTAAATAGGAGTTGTTTTTAATAAATAACACAGACAGGGATACAAGTCTCTGATGATTCAGAAAGATGGTGGATTTATTGCTCATTCAGCCACAGTGGGATATGGACTAGAGAATATGTTTGATGAAAGGTATTCACTGCAATAATGGAAATACCGGGTCTGGGCAGGGTAATGAAAGCAATAATTGTAAATATGCCTATATCTGTTGTTAGTACTAACCTTCTGATTTTCCTTTTTACTTGTTACACATGGATCGATTAAAGGAACTTTCACAACAAATTTAGATTTTTGGAACAGAGCATAATTATTTTGCTGTTGGACAGATCTTAGCATGAAAAGACCAGAGAATCCGTCCATATATTTTCGAATAGATCAGATTTGCTTGGGCTGAATTAAATGGAAACATTTAAATTGCCTGACATTCTGCACTGCACAGCAATACTCAGAGATTACTGAATCACCCTTTTTCCCCATAAGAAGACATTTCAGCCTTGTGCAGTTTAAAAAGTGCAGCAGTCAGTACTACAATTTGATGTTTTTTTCGATTAGTTGTGAAACCCTAATGGATGGTCGGAGCGGGTTTCTGAGCTACTATTCATTGTCTTATTGACTGTCACTGTCGGTAGCTGAATGACATCTGTTAAGGGCATCTGTTCCAAGGAGAGAGGGCCATTACTGTCCCAAATACACACACACAAACGCACTAAAGTATGTGAGGTAAGCAATAACAGCAGACTCCTGCCAATGATGCTCCAAGATAGAATCGCCTCCGGGTAGAGAGTGACAATACTTGTTCTCTTCTGCTGTCTCTCCCCACTTGTGTAAATAAATGTGAAAATGGGATATTGGAATAAAGACATACAGATGTGGCCACATTTCCAATATCCTGATTATCCTCACTAATATAGATATAGACTCTTTCATTTTGCAGCTTTACTAAATTGCCATTTTCTTCGTCTTTCTTTCCCCTTCCCTCCCTTCCGCACTACTTCCCTTTCCATCTCGACAGTGTAAATTGGTCATGCATAATGGATGAACAGATATAGACGGAAGCAGACCTCTTTCCATATATACTGAAGGAGAGGTGGGATGAAGCGGGGAAAACATGCCAGCTGTGTGCACACCCTCATCCTCTTTTGCAGATCACCATCCCATCCATGTATTTTTGAAACATAGCATTTGTGTTTTTGAATGACAGACACAGCATTGGCAGCTCCATTGACCATATTTGACCCTCTTTTCAGTGTCACCTGCTTCTAAATGGCAAACAAACAACAACTTTTCTAACAAACTTGTCTTCAAAATGTCTTGAACCTGCAATCTTTCTATTGGCCAGCAGGGGGCAGCTCCATTGGCTGCAAAAACAAAAAGTCACATAATATTGAGCCATATGGAAAAAAATGACCCTACTTCTCACTTGATTTATTAGATCACTGAATAGTTTCCAAGTGAGCTTATAGTCTCATTGCTAGTTTCAAAACTTCTTCCATACAGCATGATGTTTATTTTGTAAAGCAGGGTCCCATTTAGAGTAAAGTAAAGCAGGGTATGGTTTAGGCCATGGCTACCTTGTGATTGACAAATCTATCTCAGTGAGTCCGTCCAGTGCACTGCCCTAACCAGATCAAACAGTCAAACTAGGCAGTGCTGATCAAATATAAATCAAAATTATGTTACTGCATTGCTTGTATTGTTTATTTGCAATACAAAAACGTGTGTTATCAGGCAAGACCGCATTGTTCCCTGCTACGAACGAGTCAAAACTCAGAGCAGCCAATGAGTGAACGAATAAACATGACTACTGCTGGCTCCAAAAAAACTACATGGCCATATTTTGCTGTTACTCCACAAACCAATGGCTAACATCGCGGCAGGTTCACCGGTCTATGCAAACTGGATGATTTAAACACTGTAGGTCTTTAAGGCCATTTCGACTTTTCTAGCTGTTTTGGTTTTATGATCCACTTTATGACATTTAAGAAAATGAACATCTAGAAGATTCAGAGACATATATTCTTCTCAGGAGTTGATGGAAACCAAAGGAGTACTGCGTTATATACCTGGACATATACATACATGGGCATGGACATATGCAAATACAAAGTGGGCAGTATTTCCCTTGTGTTGAAAAGAAGCTGAAAAGAAGCTGAAATTCTTGAGTTCCTTGATGTTTGGAATACTTCTCTTAAACTGTCAAGATATAAGAGATATAGATTAAATATATATATATATATATGTATATGTATATATATATAAAAAATATATATATACATATATATGTATATATATACATATATATGTATATATGTATATGTATATATATGTATATGTATATATATGTATATATATACATATATATGTATGTATATATGTATGTGTATGTATGTATATGTATGTATGTATATGTATGTATGTGTATATATGTATTTATGTATATGTATGTATGTATATATGTATATATGTATGTATGTATATATATGTATATATGTATATATGTATATATGTATATATATATTTTTTTATTTATATATTTATATATTTATTTATATATATATTTATAAATAAATTATATATATATAATATATATATATATATATATTGTGTTGAATGTTGTATAGTATATATATTATGTTGTTGGTATAATATGTCATTTGTATATCTGGAGTATGTAACAAATATAATTTCCCTCTGGGATTATTAAAGTATTTCTGATTCTGATTCTGATTCTGATATGAATGACACTGTGTCATGTAGGACAGCAGGCAGAGCAGCTGTGTCGCCCAATGCCACTCACACAGTGGCACATTGATGCATTCCTTGCCCAAAGACTAAACAAAAGCACTGAGTGTGTGTGTGTGTGTGTTAGCGTGAAAGAGAGCGTTTTTCTTGCATTTGTTAGTGTGTGTGTGTGTGTATCTGCAAGTGTTCTGTGTGAGCGAGAGACTGAGGGTGTGTCAGTGTGTGTGCATATATGAGCATGTGCTTTTCCTTGTGTGCATGTGTGTATCTGGTGTCATTTGCATACAGGTCATGATGACCCTCTCCTCTGAGATTCTCATTAATTCAAAGACCGGCAAGTGCACACACGCGCACACATGAGTACGCCAACAGGCCATCACATTCTAATCACTGCACCCTGCCCCTTCAATCTCTTCTTTCTCCTCATCTTTCTTTTTTACTCTGCCACTTTCCACCTTCCCCCCATCTTTGTCTTCCCACATATGTCCCCCTCACCACCTTTTTGCTATCTCCCTCTCCTTTCTGTCTGTGTCTCTCATGTGTAATTGGGGTAAACACTCAGAGCAGGTTATTAGGGACACCTCGATATGTGGACACCTCATTTTGACACCCCGCCATTATGTCCCCATTATTATGACATCCTCTTATGCCCCCGTGTATGATGAAACCCTGTTGACCTCGTTATGTCCTCATTAAGATGACCCCTTGTGTAATGACATAATGACGTCTGCTCATTAATACCTTGTTTAAGCTCAGGTTATAATGTGATAGTTCTTGCCTGCATTATTGGCAAACCAACACCGTCTTTTGCTGCAGAGGATATTTTGTCTTGTCAAAGCAGGAAAATCATTGGTGTATCTCATAACAATTACTGATAGCTTTGCTCCATTTAGATGTGCACCATACCTGCCTTTGGAATCATTGATAGAAATTAAACCTGTGTTCACAGTGAGAAAGGTCTGTTGTATGGAATTGTCAAGATGCTTTAGTCATTGGGCTCTAGCCCTGCTCTGTGTAACATAATAGGGAGAATGTCCCTCATAACACACTATGTGCTGTACTATATAATAACTTAATTGATGCCACAGAGTTCAGTAACCTTTTTTGCTGTTGTTCCACCCAACAGATTGACCAATTGATACTGGGCAGAGTCATTGCTTTAATATGTTATATTTTCCACCTTAGAAAATCCTATTATGTACATAATGCTTCAAACTGTTGTGAAATTGCACATACAGTATGGCAGGCACTGTAGAAATGACCCCTGCAGATTCATAAGCCTATAATGAGCTCCATGGACCTCTTTGCCTGTGAAATGGGGCAGAATTATGGAGGATTAACCACAAAGTAACCCTATTCAGATCTATTGTCATAACATCTGTTTCCTCTCCTCCTTTGTCCTTCTTTAATTTACTCTCTCCTCATCCTCTCTGTCCCTCTCCTCCTGTGATGACGAATTTATAAACCTGTCATCTTCGCCTCACTCTAGTCTTCTTCTCTTTGCCTCCTCTCCTGTCCCCTTCCCTTCATTTGTTCCTCCTCCCTCACCTCCCCTTTATTCTTCTGTGCTCATAATGTCTTTGATAAAGCCTGTCAGATTAATTAATGTGATTAACTGTCCGTGTCCTCGCTGATAACAGACCTTCAAAATTTAGGACATTAGTGTGGCTGACTAGCTGGTTGGATGGATGACTGCCTGAATTTTAAGGTGGCTGTTTGGGGGGCTTTTTGATCTGGTTTTAACTGTCTAGCTAAGATTGTTCATATATCGAGTTTATCAGGTTAAATGTAGCAGAAAGTCAGAGACAGAATAAGAGTATGATTTATCATTATTTTTCAAAGTTCAGTTAGCTTAACATGTATACTTCAGGACACTGTGACATCAATTTTGGGTGTGTTTACAGGTTCATCACACCCCACTTCTGACCACATCCTACCTTACCTTAGGTATGTTTTCATTTCATTAGTGTGTAATCACATGGAAAAAATAATTATTGTGTTTTTATCCAAAAGGAAGCTCTTCTGCAGGTTCCACCATGTTGAACTGTGATGTTTCTACAGTAGCCCAGAATGGTTGTTGCTCGAAACTGGCTGAGCTGTTTTGACATCACTGCAGTCTGCAATTTCACAGCTAGATGCCACTGAATCATACACAATGCTCCTAAAAGTAAAATATGGATTAATTGAAAGGTAAAAAAAAAAACTGTTAGTAATAAGCTAAGTTTCTGTTAAAAGTGAAATGAGTGCTAAAGAGATTTAGGATGGATATTTATGATTTCTGCTAACTAACTATTTGTCTGTATTTACAATGAAGAACAATCAAACTACAGCATGACATGTCTTTGTTTTGTGTTTAACTAGATATACAGACATTACTTTATTTCCCCCAGCTGGCATTATTAATGAGGACATTCCACATTAATCATAAAAAGACAAGTTGTTGTGTTTACTTTACTTGAAAGCAAACAAACTCAGTATTTACAGTAAAACAACAAAAGCAGGATACAATTAAAATTTAAAAAGATAGATAAAATAATTGACTAGTAAAACACTTGTTAAAAAGATGTGTCTTAAGATTTAGTTTTAAAGTATTCACAGATTTATAGTCAAGTTGAAGAACTTAGAGCAGTTAAAGTGGAATCTTAAAAATGGTAAATGAGTTAAACAGTCATTTGAAGTCCAAGCACTGAAAGAAATTGAAGGGTCAGCTGAAGTGAAAGTTGTGCAAGGAGTCAAAGTGTCAGTGGAAAGGCCAGTTAAAGTGTAAATTCTGAAAGGAATCAATGCATTAATAAGTCAGTTGTCAGTAAAACTACATAATTTCATAAAATATATGAATTTAAAATTGTCATATATTTATGTCTGCTATAATCAATTGTATTTGTGAATGTGCTATGTGTATATAATAAAACAAAAGAACAGGGGAAAGACTAGAGAAGTGACAATGAACAATGTGCAAGGACCACTCACCCAACAGTTGAAAGTGTGGGTGACAGCCATCACAGACAGAGATGATGTTCTGCATATTAATCCCAGCAGGACCATTTGATCAGACGTCACTGCAAAAAGGATCTGATATGAAAGGATCACCTATGGTCTTTCACGTTATTCTTTGAGTTAGTTCAGGGTTTCCCATTAACCCTGGGCAACCATTCTGCTCTGCCTTGGGCTAAATAAAGCTTCCTACTGGTACATTTTAAATGGCTTTCACTGGTATCAGGCTAAGGCAAGAGTAGTGTTAGTCTCAACTTTGCAGATTTAGTAATAGGCCCCAAAGCTACTCGGTGCATTGTGAAAAGGGAATTAATTCGCCCAGGGCCTACTCCCAGGCTACAGATAACCAGAGGCTAGGAATGTGAAACGTGTGGTAGGGTTAAAATCCAGCTCTCCAGTGTAGTGCTATCATGTTCATTGTCTATACATGACAGGTGAGTGTGTGGGCAGCAGACAGAGGAGATGGCTGAGTGTGTGTCAGACAGAGGAGTTGGGTGATTTTTTTTTTTTTTCCAGTGTAGAGCTCTCATCTACACTGGGTGAATCCATAGGTGACTGGCTGTTAAAGGCAAGTCTGTAATATTAAAGCTTGGTGGCAACTTCCAGGTGAACTGCGTATTTAACCCTTACTACTCGCACAACCAAAAAAGAGGCAGACTCAAAAACTTTACTTTAGAAGGTACAGTTATTCACAGAGGAATTTGAAGGTGAATTATAATTTTACTGACTTGAAAATAAGTACTGTACATTACTGGTGGTAATATAAGTCACTCCTATGTTAACTTACTGGCTGCATTTCAGCAGGCAGAGCTGGCCATTTAATTTTGGATAATGTTTTAAGTGCAGTGGACTTTTTTACTGGAAAGACGACTCAAGTGGGTCGATTAACATTGGCATCATTATAACAACTTCATTAAGCAGGTGAATGTGACTGGCTCAGTGGTTGGCTGGCTGTTGAATTCTGGCTTTTAAAGCTATAGGTTACCCTTCTTTAGCAAAGGACTAAGAGCTGTAACATTTCTGGTGCCAGTAATGAAAGTACAGATACAAAACATGCAGCTATTATATCCTGTGTGCACATTAACTATGGGAAAAGATTTCACATAAAACTATTAGCACACTTGACCCAATAAAAAGTCTGAGGAGTAGCAATGATGAATGAGTTCAATAAGGGAGACTATTTCAATGGATTACTCTTGTCAGTTTGTTAAACCAGTGCATGCATAACTGCCTGTGGTATTTAACAGCAAGCGGAAGCGCATTCCAACCTCTCACCTTGAGAAAGTCATGGCAGCTGATTTATTTTTACAAAGGCAGCAGAGAGGATACTGAACAGGTGACAGTGCATCAGGCCCTGATACTTAATGAATGTAAAATCATTTGAATTCGAATACGAAAAAATTTATAAATTCACAGTGGCTTGGATCAAAACATGTATGTTGTGCCCTTGACCAACGCACTGTCTCAGTTCTGGAAAGCCCCTAGTACTTAGTATCGGTCAAATGCAGAGAATGAATTTCCCTACTGGGATCAACAAAGGATAATTTAACAAATGTTAGTAAGTTGGGCAGCAAGACTTGTAGCCCTAATCTTATACCCTAGTTGAGCTATGGCTTCATTCGACAGATGTATTAAATACAATGTTGGCTTACTAAAAGCAAATAATATTTTTTGATACACTGACCTGCAGGATCCAACAGGTCTATTATTCCAGCAGGGGCGGGGCTACAGAAATATTCACAGGGTGGCAAGAGGGTGTCATGGAGGCTTTAAGGGATGGCATGAAATATTTGCAAACAATCACATGTATCAATATTTTAACTCAAAAACATTACATTATTGTGGCAATAAAGGTGTGAATAGAAATATCAAATCAATATTTTTTTTATCTAACCCCCTAGCTAACCCCCTAGATCCGCCCCAGCATCACAGCACTGATCCCTATAAAGGAGAAAGGTTCTTCATTAATACAGGCCTACATCCAAGACAAGGTTAATAATTATTATTCACTTCTGGGACATAGGAGGTCAGTAATTTGGGAATCAAATTTGTAAGAATTCCAAAGGGGGAGTGAAGTAGGTATAAATTCTAGTTACAAAATATCTTCTGGTAAAATGCATGAATTGTGCTTTACCCATCATTAAAAAGTACAATGTGGTGAAATAAAAGAGACACACAAAGAGAGGCACAGAAAATGTACACCAAGCCAAACCTGCAACAACAAAATTTGTGTAATCACAGACTCCTCTCTCCTGCATGTTGCTATTAAACTGCTTCTCCTCTCACCTGGCACTTGTATTGCATTCAGTACTTACACTGTATTGTGCCTCAAGTGTTCTAATTGGAAAATAACAACTGACTTGATTTACATAAGTGGTCTTAATAAATCAGGCACTGAACTGGGGTAAGCTGCTTGTTAAGTTTTGCACACTGAAGTAATTAACATGCCTCTTAGACACATTTGTAGGTGATTTGCTGACTTTTGAAACCTGGTTTTCAGCTTTTCATGCTTATTTACAAACAAGAACACGTGTCAGTGTGTAGGTGTGTGTGCTTGGCTGACCTCAAAAACCATGTTATGACTTTAGAGCACTATATGATGGATGAAACTGTGGATGACTGAGTGAATGGGTGATGGCTAAAACCAGGTTTTTAGTGCAGAACACTCATAACATGCATGTGTGGGTGACAGTCTGCAGAGATGTGCTGAATCTTAAGCAAAGCTACTCCTCCTCATAAAGGCTGCATTCATCCAGGAGGAGAAAGCACAGTTCATCACTTAAACTGCATGAGCCACATTAAATATTTTATCCATTTATGTACTTGATATACCACAACATTACAACATAATCACTTATGTTTTTTAATAACCATAGATACAGAATTATGTTTGCCTGGTTGGTGCCCCTTAAAACTGTATGACAGGACACCTAAAACATGTTGTAACAGATGGCGTCGTAGTGACTCTTTATTGACAGCATATTTAGTATACAGTGGGGAGAACAAGTATTTGATACACAGCCGATTTTGCAGGTTTTCCCACTTACAAAGCATGTAGAGGTCTGTAATTTTTATCATAGGTACTCTTGTGAGCGACAGAATCTAAAACTAAAATCCAGAAAAATCACATTGTATTTTTTTAAGTAATTAATTTGCATTTTATTGCATGACATAAGTATTTGATACATCAGAAAAACAGAACTTAATATTTGGTACAGAAACCTTTGTTTGCAATTACAGAGATCAGAGTTTCCTGTAGTTCTCGACCAGGTTTGCACACACACACTGCAGCAGGGATTTTGGCCCACTCCTCCATACAGATCTTCTCCAGATCCTTCAGGTTTCGGGGCTGTCGCTGGGCAATACGGACTTTCAGCTCCCTCCAAAGATTTTCTATTGGGTTCAGGTCTGGAGACTGGCTAGGCCACTCCAGGACCTTGAGATGCTTCATACGGAGCCACTCCTTAATAGCTCTGGCTGTGAGTTTTGGGTCGTTGTCATGCTGGAAGACCCAGCCACGACCCATCTTCAATGCTCTTACAGAGGGAAGTAGGTTGTTGGCCAAGGTCTCGCGATCCATGGCCCCATCCATCCTCCCCTCAATACGGTGCAGTCGTCCTGTCCCCTTTGCAGAAAAGCATTCCCAAAAAATTATGTTTCCACCTCCATGCTTCACGGTTGAGATGGTGTTCTTGGGGTTGTACTCATCCTTTTTCTTCCTCCAAACATGGCGAGTGGAGTTTAGACCAAAAAGCTCTATTTTTGTCTCATCAGACCACATGACATTCTCCTATTCCTCCTCTGGATCATCCAGATGGTCATTGGCAAACTTCAGACAGGCCTGGACATGCGCTGGCTTGAGCAGGGGGACCTTGCGTGCGCTGCAGGATTTTAATCCATGACGCCATAGTGTGTTACTAATGGTTTTCTTTGAAACTGTGGTCCCAGCTCTGTTCAGGTCATTGACCAGGGCCTGCCGTGTAGTTCTGGGCTGATCCCTCACATTCCTCATGATCATTAATGCCCCACGAGTTGAGATCTTGCATGGAGCCCCAGACCGAGGGAGATTGACCATCATCTTGAACTTCTTCTATTTTCTAATAACAGTTGTTGCCTTCTCACTAAGCTGCTTGCCTATTGTCCTGTAGCCCATCCCAGCCTTGTGCAGGTCTGGTCTTGGCCATTGTGGAGAGGTTGGAGTCTGTTTAATTGAGTGTGTGGACAGGTGTCTTTTATACAGGTAACGAGTTCAAACAGGTGCAGTTAATACAGGTAATGAGTGGAGAACAGGAAGGCTTCTTATAGTAAAACTAACAGGTCTGTGAGAGCCAGAATTCTTACTGGCTGGTAGGTGATCAAATACTTACGTCATGCAATAAAATGCAAATTAATTATTTAAAAATCATACAATGTGATTTTCTGGATTTTTGTTTTAGATTCCATCTCTTACAGTTGAAGTGTACCTATGATAAAAATTATAGACCTCTACATGCTTTGTAAGTGGGAAAACCTGCAGAATTGGCACTGTATCAAATACTTGTTCTCCCCACTGTATGATTCAGTCTCAGCACTCTACTCAAACTAGTTTCCAGCAACAGCAGACAGCTATTTTCTTATTATAGGTCCCACCCATACGCCCGGCCAACTCAATTGCAAGCACGGCTCACCTGTCAATCATGACGTGAAACCCCCTTTTTATAGCTTTAAATAACTGATTACAACCAAACTTATCAGGAACAATGCAAAAAATAAACCATCTTTGGGAATAATGTATTTGACATGTTCTTGAATTTTTAGTTTGGCCTCTTTCACATCTACTAACATGGAGACAGTGGGCTTTGTGACCTATACTGCAGTCAACCACCAGAGGGCAATCTATATGTCACTTTTGGAGAGCTGTAATGTCGGACATCTTCATTCATGTCGATGGACTAGCCATTAAAGTGTCAGATATGGTAACTTAACCAAGGCTACAAGGAGAGCAAATATTGGACACTGAACATTCGCAGAAGGACAGAAGCACAACTACAATGGGATTTCCATGTAGCTGTGTCTGCTGGATGAATAGGTGACTCTTTGCGAACAGATAAGCCATATCGACTTAATAAACCATAATGTTTCAGGGCTGTCTGTCAGCTTGTCCTGAAATGCTTCTGCCCCTCAGTGGTTAAAAAATACATAATGCGGGAAAGTCTGCCTTACCATATTTGAGGCTAAAAAAAACCTCATGTAGTTCTGAGGAAAAAAGTGATAAGTTGTAAAATGTGAGTCATTCGGGTTCCTGGGGACTGCCATCATCAACAGCTGTTACGGGTGTTAGATAGGAATATTTGCCCAATCAAGAGTCCGCTAGAGATTTCCCCCCTGAGGGAAATGGAGGAAGCACAACGCCTTGCGATTAATCCTAATTTTACAGATCAGTAGTTTAAAGTGTAGTCATTAAAAATCCACCAAGCAGAAAGTATTGGATTAAAATTTTAAACTTGGTTCAGAAGTTGTTTCTTTGTCTTCCTCCATCAATAGACACTGTGGGCCATTAATAACATAGCTTTCACAAAATATATAGATGGAGTAGTAACTGTAAAATATATGTAGATATAGTTAAATTAGTACAGGGAGTTCTCTCTGGCATTACTTTTTCCATTGTTTAACTCAAATCTGCTGCCAGAGGTACTTTTCAAACTGTTCAAACCCTACAATGCAAACCACTACAGTTCAGTAAAGTCTTGTCAGTGTTAAACCATGTGAAGTCGAGCAATGGCACCCCAGACACCTGAATTCCTCTCTTTCTCGACTGGAAAGTTGCATACACCTCTGCTCTTCTGTTGCTTTTTACCAAAGTCTACAAAGACCTTGAAAGCCTTTTAACAAGTAAAAAAGCGTCGGTTTTTTTTAACTTGAACGTGGGAGCGGTGTCAGTCAGTTGGTACCGTGCGACTTGTTCAGAAAGAGCAAGGGAGCGTGGGTGACATCTCTCTCTGTCACACTCTTTCACTCTCACTCATTCTCTGTGTCAATTTCCCCTCCTCTCTCAATCTATTTCTCTTTCTCTGACTAAACCAGGGTGTGATGACTTTGTGACAGCTCCACAAAAAAGGCCCATTTTGAAGTTGAAATGTGGGGTTCTTGTCAAGGGGGACAGAGTGGGGGGTCTTTGTGTGGAATGAGTCTATGTGTGTGTGTGTCTGCATGTACATTTGCGTGTATGCGAGTTGTAAATGCGTGATGCATACTAAGAGTGACAGGTGGTGGGCCGAGGGAGGGAAAGAGGGAGAGAATTTAAAAATGCCGTGACTGATGGCTTGATTGCTGAGGCTGATTTAAACTATAGAAGATATAAAAAGCGTATATAATCTTAACTTCCTCTTCTCAAGAACTTTGGTCTTTGACTATTTTCGGAGTGTCTCAGTTAGAAAGCTTTTGAAAAAGAATCAAATAGTTGCCGGAAACAACCTATTCTATCCTGATGAAAGCAAGATATCCAAAAGCATTTATGGAATTAAACATAGATTGTTGAGGAATAGTTGTGTTTCATTTAGATGATGATGATTTTCATGGACTGAAGTTCATACTGCAGTTTGAGCATTCTCAAAGTTAACAAAAGTATCAAAATTATAAAAGACCATAATATTATATTATATTATTATATGTATGGTGTTAATTCAAATGAACAGATTAACTAAAGTTAAAAAATAGACTGCACTTATATAGCGCCTTTCTAGTTTTCTGACCACTCCAAAAACGTCACACTGCATGTCACGTTCACCCATTCACATGCATACACTGATGGCACAGTTTTAGGAGCAATTTGGGGTTCAGTATCTTGCTCAAGAACACTCTGACATGCAGTAAGAGGACCTGGGGATTGAACCGCCAACTTTTGGATTATTGGAGAACCCATGTTACTTTCTGACCCAAAGCTGCCCCTTGAACTCCAGTTCCCGCCATCATACCCATACTACTCAACACTGCCTCCTAGTGCCCGGTTGTGAACAGCTATCAATTCTTATCTCTGCCTTTCTTAGTGCATTTCTTAT
>JAGRRF010011991.1:20196990-20209679 GCA_019097615.1 Morone chrysops
ACCTGTATAGCCTCTTTTTGTTATATTTCCTTGTGCAAGTGCACTCTCCTTAGTTAATTAAATATCTGATTTTAACCTGAACCTGTCAATTGTCGCATTCCATCTCATTTACAATCCTAATGTAATAATATGTTACTGTTCTCCACATCAAGCCGGGTCGTAACAAGCACATATCTTACAAGTCATTTGACAACCTCAAGCATCTCATATGACATGTTATTATCACAGTTTTATTATGCCCACAGTTTTTGACATCAACAAATATGATTGTCATGTCACACTGTCAATATCTTGGAACTATGTTACAAACTTGGCTCTGGCTTGGTTAACAAACTTTACAGATGCTAATAAAATGAATTACTTAAAGTCGATATAATGATGGACAGAGATGTAGAAGGTGTTGGTAATGTAAGGGACGTCTGGATGAGTGAAGGTACCTGTGAAACTGGCATTAAGGTATGAAACCTAAGAAAACTAAGAGAATGTGGAAACTATATGGAAGTTGTCTGAGAGTGCCAAACCTGAGCAGGCCTTAAAATTGATATCCCATCTCTTAGGTGCAGCTAGTTGTATTGACTACCCTCTCAATGAATATATGTAATACAGGACAAGGACTTATCTCATGGTGTTTTTATTGTTTTTCTTACTAGTTTTGCTTTGATGCTAAATGTCATGTTTTCTTGAAGAACTTCAGTCTGAAAATATATAATACAAAGACTACAAAGGAAAACTGAATTATAACCTTAAAGGGATATTAGGACATTTGGAATGACTACTAACTACAAACTGTTATTTTCTATAGCATCAAGCTTGTAGCTTATTATGCCGGTATGTAGCAATGAAGAATGCCAACAACACAAACTGTACTCGTCTATACAGACTATTCATTTCAGTATAGTAAGTATCAAACGCAGCAGCAGCCTAAAATACAATCCATTAACCAAAGACAGAGCGGGAGAGAAAAGGGCAGTGAGAGAAAGTTGGACAAGGAAGCAGAAGTTAAAGCCATTTAGGATCCTGTTTTAATGCCAGTGGAAGTCAGACCCTCTTGTTAGATGAGTCTTCAGAGTACAGCATGTAAAAAGCACAGAGAACATTTTGTACTGTAACCGCTATGAGCTGCCTTTTATGAGCATAAAGCATTATTTCCCGACTGCTTCTCATGTGTAAGTTACTGGCCAAACAGTCTTTGGGTGTGTTTTCTACACAAAGGACTCATACATAACTGGCTGATTTTCTACTACTATGTGACAGTGTAAAGCAGATCTAAGAGGCACATTTCAGTGATGACAGATCCATTCTTCAGCTAGTATGAAGACCTGTCATTACAGCTACTGAGATACAGGACAACAATACATATAGCCTCATTTAAAAAAAGCAGATTGGCTTGCTGCTGGGTTAACAGGCACCTTTTTTCCTCGATATGTGGTGAGAAGTGTCCAAACTCAGCATCTAACCAAATGATCAATAAAGCATCGTAATGTAACATTTTAGCATGGCCTTAACGTAAAATATTGGCAAGCTGTTATTTGTATGAGAAATTCATAATCCTAAAGAAAAGCAGGTATAACAATAGGTGACTATGAATTATGAGCACAGCAATGCTCTTTTATGTGTTAGATGAAAAAGCTTGCTGCAACACAATGCTTTTTCCCCAGCAGCTATGATCTTTCTTGCTATTGCTAGCCAACAAGTACTCACATGTCAATCTCTGAACAAGAGCTGTTCAGGAGATCAAAAACAAATTTACTCCAACTCCAACTATCCCTAATGTTTCCCCAAGCTATCCGTAAAAATCAAATACACAGGTGGTCATCTACACCTTTTCACACAAGTTTCCCTTTATTCTTGTTATTGATGGTTCAGTTCCACAGGCTTGTCTCTGCTCTCTTCTGATTGGAGTGTTTATATGCACAAAGATGATCTATTTTTTTTTCAACTCAAGAAGCTCAGTGTACAACAGGGTCCGAGAGTGAATAGATAGACTGGGCCAATCATAAAGGTCTACAATATTTCATATTATTTTACATGAAATGAAGGTTTGATGGGGGAACAGGCAGGAATACATGTATTTAGACTCGATGTAAAGAGGGGGGTAGATACAAACACAGACTGGGCAAAACATTGAGAAACAGAGGAGTAACTCTGTCTGCCCATCGTCTAACTCTCTGGTTGAGTAGCTAATCAACTTACATTTAATCGCAGTGTGTGTGAATGTGCAAGCCAGTGCAGAACTGCAGAGGCTATATGGAGATAAGGAGGTCTACTAGCACAGGAGAGCAGGAGAGGAGAAGGAACGTGTGAGTTCAAGAGAGCCAGGAAGGAGGGAGAGATAAGAGAGAAGGAAAGGATGGGGTGATGGAGGGAGAAAGGGCACAGGAAGGGTAAGGAAGGAGGGAGAGGAGAAGAAGGGAAAGAGGGTGAAGGTGCCAGGAATGGATGAAACTGAGTAAATGAGGATGAGTAGACTGGGGAAGAGTGAGGAACCTTGTTTTCACTGATAAGCACATATCAAAGCTGTCTTGGCTGTCAGATCAAAGACTTGGCATCACCATGGAGTTGACCTTTTTAGGTGTCGTATGTCCAGTTGGGCCACTGGGATCCGAAATCATGCAGTGATAAGGGATGAGCTAAACCGACTCGGGTGTGAAACAGAGTTCTTTGGACTCTCTGGGATACTCAAGATACAGGAAGATGGGTCAAGAGCTAAAAATGATGTTGATACAGAACGACTTCTTCCTGGGAACTAAAAGCTCATACTGGTTTTCATTTAAACTTTTTTGTCATGTTTTGATCACATTTCTTGCTTTCATGTTTTCTCTTTATATATGAAAATGTCACCTATGTTTATCATGTTTTATGTTCCACCTCACATATATAATGACATTTGCTTCACATCTAGAGGCTGAACCACGTGTCCAGAAAGCATGTGTGCTTTAAATTTACATGGGCTTTCCCTAAATGTATGAAGCTAGAAACTGACTGTTTTCCCATTTACTTGTCCTTTAACATTTTTAATTCATTTGATTAATTATTATTGTTATTATTATTATTATTATTTAGAACCTGAGATAAACCATCATTGTATGGAGTTATTGCAGTTTCTCCTTTTGGCAATGACTTATAATTTGTAAGTGGCAATCCTTTCTTCATTTTTTCAATAACGCATGTGGGTATTGCTCTGTATGCTAACAATCAATTAATCAGTTAATTAGTCAATCAATCAACAAATGTCTGTAGGCAATAGTTTCCTTCTCCAATGAATACTCAATGAATGATTTGACAGTAATACAGAATGAATGAGATTGATTTTAATGATTTATGCCATTGATCAACATTTCGACTGACTTGAATGTGTTAGAGAATTTGTGCGTGTGAGAGAAAATGAAAGAGGCCCCAAATTAAACCAAAACAGCAGCTATATAATGCTTTAGAAATGTTGTCAGAGGTTTAGCTAATGATTAGCAAAAACACTTCTCTGCCCTTCTGAAGCTTGTCTTGGATTTGATGTGAGGATTTAACTACAAAAGAGCAACAGACAGACCAGTTAAAAGACCAGTCCTCAGCTCAAATAAGCCGCTTTCACACAACGCCAGATATATTACATTTCTAAAATAAACTGAACAAGAAATGGAGCTCAAATGGTGTTATTGTAAATGATAGAGGTCAGAAAGAGAAATAGAGGCAAGGCGGAGAGACTTTGGTAGAGAAGGATTAACAGAAATAAACATTGGCCCTCCATGTTTTATAAAGGAAGAGGCAACCAGCCAGTAAATGAGCCACCCTGAAATGATGGTTCTCAGCAGTGCTGTTACGTACACACGCATCACGTACTGCACATAGGGCACCGAGTGCCTGAGGGGGCACCAAAACAGCCTAATGATCATCAATTATAATAATCATAATGTTATATGTATATAATACTGTTGGGCTTCAGTGTGGTCCCGTATATCTAACGAGAGTAGGGTTTTTTTTGTCAGCTGCGGCCCTGATGTTTCTCATCATCATGGCTATTACTTTGAAACTTTTGTTTTTTGGTTGAAGTCTGGCATCTCAAACAGACATCAGGTTGTTTTCAACATTTCAGACAATTTGCAACATAAACAGTTCCAAATGGTTTACATTTCCTGTACAGCCAGAGGGTGTTTTTGTGTCAGGGCTACTGGTGGAGACCAGTGACCATCAGGTAGCAGTAAATAAACATGATAATTTGGACAAATTACATCAGTGGCTGAGTTAACAAGGTGACTTTCTCTTCTTTTTCGTGGCTTTTGGTGAAGGGATGATTACAACAGAACAGGAACCACATAGTAGAATATAAATAGAAGTTATCACATAAGAATGAGTAGTAAGTAGTAGTAGTAAATAAATAAAAGCAACCCCAACAAGCTTACTTAACACTGGAGGGGTTTGAAATCATAAAGTGTTGAAATAATACCAAATATTTTAACCCTGTCAATCGTTACTAAAAAAACATTGCATCAAAACCAAACAGTTTTCACAAATGGTTTCAAATTCATAACAGAGACTTGATTCCGCGCACGGCTCTGTGACATACCATCTCCTGTGTGGTTTTGTTACTTCTGCACAGCTTTTTTCCTGGCCAATTTTATTGACTTGATTTGGTAAATTTTCCTTGATTTTTGTGCTTGTGCCATGGATAATTATAGCCTGCGTAGTTAAATGGTTTCTGTTTTTGTCTGTGTTTATAGTCAGGAATATGCACAGGGTGTTTTAATTTGAAAATGTATGTGATTCTCTATGCTGTTCCACATTAGTGAAAATTAGGACTGATATCCAATTATAACTGTTGGCAACTATGTGCACGCATACTCATATTCACAGCCCTCGCACACAGGATATCTGTGCTCACACAAGCAATATTGTAGCCTACAAGAAAAGAAAAGCCTCTTCTGAGTGTGTGCAGAATGTGTAGGAACGTGTGAAAAGCATTGTATCTATAATAGCTTACAGTCTTTGTAAGAGAGTAGGTTACTATCTATCATACTCTATAATACTGTGTATTATAGATATTTTGATATACACATGTATAATGAATAATGAATAAGCCTTGTTTATCAGTTAATCAGTAGCCAACATTTCTACGCCGACATTAGCCCTGGTGTGCCTAGTGTCCAGACATTGAAATAGTTTCCCTGGTAGCCACATGGGAATTTGTGTACCTCTACTGATTGTGTTGCTCAGAACGACTATACAGACTCTGTACTGTATAGTGAACAGTATGATGTATTGGTGCTTCAAGAGCACTATCCTTTTAAGGCACCTCAATACATTTGTTTATGTTAAGATTTGCTAATGCTCCCAAATTCTAAACATTACTAAAAAAAGGGAACACAGCAGGAACAATGAAAACACAATCCGAAAGACACATGAACTTGGCACAGAAAACAAATAAGATCTTAAGTTAACAATGTGAAGGACTGCAGAAAAACAACATACAAAAATAATGAAAGCCATAAAACAATATAGCCCCTGTAGATGGAACATGATTGTAAATGATCAAGTTATGGGGAGTAACAGCCACTGAATATATATGGTAGTTGCCTCAGGACCTTTTACAATATTAATCTTATAATAATCTGCCTATACAATGACTGATCTCTTGACAATTACAGTATGGTGTGTGAATCATTATTATAAGATGAAACCAATTTTAGCATTTAGATTGAGGTTTTGAGAAAACTACCACAGTGGAGCTAATTTTTCAGTTGGGGATTTACTTTGTCAGTTGATCAGATGCTGCTGCCTGCAGGTCTGGTGTATGTCAGCTTTGCAAAGGAGCAGCCACAGGGCTGGTGGGAATTGAGTGTTTTGCTTAAGGATACTTCAGCTGTGTGACAAGATTTAAGTATTATCTCCCTGTTTACTATAACATAAGAGCTGAAGTCCTTGTGTTATATATCTTTTCATCATGATTTTAAGCTTCAAATCCAGCTGCAATTGATACGTCTATGTAGCACCGCTACCACCAGTGAATAAGAAAGTGAGCCAGAAGGCAAGACAATGAGTGTGTGTGCGAAGGAAAGAAACATGGCCAAATTTTATGTGTATGAGTAAGCCAAAGGATTTAAAGAGAGGGCATGAAGGGGCCACATCCATAAATGAGTGAAATGGAGAGGCATAAACAATGAATACAAGACAACGTGGCTCTGTCTTTCTGTGTGTGTATGTGTGTTTGCTTCAGCTCTACTCTCTAAGAGTAATATGTAAAAGCTTGTGTGTAAATGGCAAAATGGGAAACATAAACAACACAATGCGGCTGTGTGTGTGCGTGGCTGTGCATGTAAATCATCAATTTAGGCTAGTGAAAGTCTGTTTATTCATGCAGTGACCCACATATGCTCCCCAGAAAGTCCTCATCAAAAGCCTCATTGTCCTCCTCCTTGAGCTTCCTTCACCTCCTTCTCCCTGTCCCTCTGTCCTCCCTCCCTCTTTTTCTCTTTCCTTCCCTCGCTCAATCACTCTCTCCATCTCTCTTGGGGTCTTTTTATAAGCCGGTCTTGACAGTCTCAGACAGTCCCCCCCTGCTTTCTCGACTTCTTGAACCCCATGGTAAAGTGAAACCTCCAACACATGCACAGTAACACACAGCAGCAGCAGGAAAGTGAGAACTTGATGTCTGATGGTCACTCAGCGTAGGTACTCTACTTCATCTTAATCAACCTGCTCAGGGCTGAGAGGTGCCCCTAAGAGCCTTGGATCTGAAAGAATTTGGGATGTTTTTAGGGGGTGGATTACCTGCAAACTAACTATCTGGTAAACTAACCTTGGCTTGAGTTTGATCTGTTTGCAGATTTGCTACAAGAAACACATTCTAAAACAATGTGTTTGTAACGTACGTACTTACTTTGTAACAAAGTATGTTACAAAAAATATTGGTGCAGTTATACAAATTGGGTACATGAGACTTAACAAGGCAATTACTTCACATAATATTAAGTGGGGGCAGGTTTATTGACTTCCAGTATTCACAGCAGTTAACAACATGATGCACCAGACACAGACTAAGCACTGACCCTTCATCTCAAGTAGATCCATTAAGCATTGATTGAAACATGGACATCTGCACCATATTATATGAATTAATTTCAATGTGAAGCAGTTAATTTTAGCACAGTTTTAAACTAAAGATCCAAGTGTCTTGATCTTCAAATCTATATTTCCCTTGAATCAAAGTTTACAGAAAAAGTTATTCAATGGAAATGGATTTTGCAAAGTTGCTGGTTTGCCAATTCTCATAAGTCTGGTTTGAAACGATCTTTTGTCTCAGTTTGGCTTTTCCAAACAAATGTTCACATTATATCAATTTCAAAAGGAAAATACCTTGGAACATGTATCTTCCTGCCGTGATTTATAAGTTATTATGTTGCCAAGGAAAAATTGGCCAAAGCCACTGGTTCAGCACTATCAAAATGTCTGATGTATTAATAAATAAAAAAAAGGTCTTTCAACTGTGCCAAAGTCCACGTCCTGGCTGTGATTGTATTTGTTGCCAAGCAACAGGTCTGAAAAGTGCTTAAAAATCACAGATGTCAATGACATACTGGGCTCTGGGATATATTTGGCATCTAACTGTGTGGATCTAACTATTGTGGAATTCCCATAATATAAATCATACTTTGTGTTACTACATATATGCTCATTGGCTCCAAATTTAAGATGGGGTGTTAAGAAAACTAACTTTATTACATTTAAAGGTCCACTGTGTAGGATTAAGTGGCATCTAGCAACTCCCTCGCTTATCCCTCCCCTTCTAAACACAGAAATTACGGTGGCACAGCTCATTAAGGTAAAAAAAACATATATATACAGGTGATTATACATTAATGAAAACATACCTATGAATATTATATCCCATTTCTCAATTTCAATAGAGCCTCCTAATTGTTACACCCTGGACCTTAACTATCACTATCATATTTTATGTAGAAAATTATGAGAAAAAAAAAATTTAATACAAAAGCTGCAGTGAATATAACAGCCTTGACAGAGCAGATGTTTGCCTGACAACTTTTCTGATAGCGTCTCTTTTGGGAGTTTCACCCGACTTCAGCTGCACTTTGAGACAAAGGGCCCTAGCGTGACTCTGTATGAAATTCTACCTGACAATATGGGATTGTCTTGGTCTCCAGTTCTCCCTAATGGAAGTCAGCTGTGGGGCTTTTTTCTGTCAGGAGCGCCATCAGAATGTTGTCCCACCGGGAGGCCGTCCAGTGAAAACAGAATGACAGAGAGGGTGGAGGAGGGATGGAAAAAGAGAAACAGAGGCCGAAATCAACATGAGGAGGGAGTCCAACAAAAATACGGTGGGCTTACTGTGAAGTAAGAGGGGCAGGAATAAGGAGAGGGAGAGTAGAGGGATGGGTCATTCTAAGGACTTCTGAATGTTAGTAAAAAACTAAATAAAACCAAAACAAATACATTAAGACTGATTTAACATTAGAGGGTTTTTTTTGTTTTATTTTGTAGGTGGCCAATTCAAATAACCAAATTTCATTTCTACTTTTCTTCTCATTGGAATCAACAGACCATTAATTTTATGCTAGAAAACCTTTTACTTGGGATGACTGTGCTTAAATTATGATGAAACATTCAATTCGAAAAAAAAAAAAAATTAAAAAAAGGAAAAACAAAGTTTAATGGAAAAATCTTTCTAAAAATTACCACTAAGCACTAAGTTCTTCACTAATAATATAACACTCTGATCTTCTGAGGAACTCTTATTAATTCACTGGGTGGGCCATATGTAAATTAAGGTTTATTGGACGTCTGTAGCTACACACACAATAAAAGGAGAAAATTAAAGCACATTGAGCTTCAAATCCAGCCACTAATCCACACATTAAATATGAAATAAATCACTGACAGTGTATTTTGTTTCGCAACAGGGAAATTAATGACAGTATTTTATCAACTTCAATACGGTGTGAGTTTTTACGGAATCAGCATCAAGCTGCCGTCAGATTAACCCAAGGCACTTCCGTTCTGGCATCAACAGTTGTACCACCAGTAAGAGTCACTTCAGTAAAGTGCGTATACCCTGGATCCCTCAGGAGGGAAAGTAGGCCTGAGAAAAAGTACAGTTAAATTTGGGATACTATTGTTTGTTTCCTTTTGGCACATTTACATCTGGCATCCTTACTGATGACTTAGCTTCTCTCCACTACACCCACCTGATGAATCCTAATCGCTCTGGGAACAAATGACACGCTGGCTGAGATGTTTGCCAGCACTGCTTTTGTGTATTGTCAAAGAAACAGCTTCAGTGCAGTGCCTGTCTTCAGGAGAACTTGATAGAGAGTCCATTCATGTTGTATGTCATGGCACTGACTCACCAACTGATCAGTCTGTCTTCCACACCATTAGCTGCTACCTTGCCACGGTTGGCCTCAAAGAAATTTCATGTACCTGAATTCTTCTATTACTCAACTCACTGAACAACAAGAAGAAATTACCTTTCTGCGTACAGAAAGTACATGGTCCATCACTAAAGATGTGGATCACTAACACGTGTGAAAGACATTATTGCTCTGTCTTTGCAGCACTGAGTCGAGATGCTGCCAGAAGGCTGCAGAGCCTTTTTTTTTTAAGTGCTGTGGTCCACTCTATATAACCTCTCTGCAGTACCTTCTTTTAGAGATAAGAGATTAACAAAGTTAAGATTCGTCTTCAATGAATGGCAAGAATTTGTCTTGGATATCAACAACGAGAGAATACTGATAAGAGCTAGGACCTCCACCATAAAACCTCCCATGTATGGGGGAGTGTCAACTGTCATCTAATCTTGAAAGTTGGCTCTAAAGACTGTGTACCTTGTTGTAATAAACAGTAGTAACAAAAGATCCCAATGGCAACCGTGTTTGAGAGGATGCTATAATGATGTTCATACAAACGTCGTTCTGTGGATCATTTTTAATACTTTTTCCACAGTGAAACTTAGATGGTTCACTGTGGAAGAGATTGTAACTAGATTAGATTGTTAGATTGTAACTGTTGAATCCAAGCTGACTTCAACTGCTCCATACGTGTGAGCTATAAACTTCAGTCTCAAAACAAAGATTTGTGATAAAGAATTTCTTTTAACAGAACAGTTGCACATGCCTTGAAGGTGTGTAGCAGTAAATTAACTTTCAGTCACTTTTTCTGCTTTCTTACTTTACCTTTCACATACATACAATTGCTGTGTTTGATGTTGAAAGGAGACCTCTCTGCTAAGCTTTTGTAGTTTGAATTGGGCAGCAGCTTCATTTGAGTATTCACAACAAAGCCTCAGTTTTGATGGAGCTTGCCCATGCAGTTATCACTATGTGTAAGTGTAATTGTTAAGCAATATTTCATGCATTTTTGCTTTGGATTGGTTTTAGTCAATTTTCCCCAAGTTTTTTTCTTTTTCTTTTTGCTAATACAATTTTTCTATTCTTCTCATTTCATGGAACCTATATTTTTTGATGCGTGGTAATACACAGGCGAACCGAATTCAGTCATTTTTCACATAAATGGTGGAAGTTCAGCGTGGAGAAGCAGCTGCTGCCTCTTCAAAGTCTGTGGATTCAGATTTATCCAACAGGCAGAGAAGGTATGTTCTCTTGTGTTTTACGACATTCTTTGTTGCACAATATTTCTGTTTCACATAGTTTCACAATAGTCCACCAGCGTACACCCACACCTGCCTGAATTCATGCAGCTTAATTGCTAAGCGCCTTAACCTCTACATTTACAGCCATTTTTTGGCATGACCCAGACCTTTCACTTAGGCAAGCTTATTAGACCTGAACTTGGAGGTGGTGTTATATGTTGTTCTACAGCTTCTCCCGCCCTCATCTCAGCTGCCCTCTTTGCTATATCTGCTTTCTCATTGAGACATGCACATGGAGCTTCTTTTATTCAGTCTGTTCTACATGCCACTGAATCCTACACACCGGTCCTGTAACACTCATGAGGGTCGTCTTGGCGAGAAGATATATTTTACTTTAGTTGCCTTGCATTTAGACTTTGTGAGGAAAAGACAGTTGGGACTTAACTGTAGGTTGTCATTTAAACTGAATAGTACTCATAAATATGCAAGTACTCAAACCATCAGCTTAAAAAAATAATCAGGTGGCAGCAGTGAAAGATTCTTCCTTAAGTATTACATTTTTGAAAGCTTATAGCGTCTTGTCTTTTTTATATAACTAATATACTGTTAGTAATATAACAGGCCTACTGTACAACACAGTGTATTCAGTCAGTAAAAGTTTATTTTTCTTTCTTTTCTTTTTTCTTTAGTCTTTTGTCACTTTTGAATGAGTGGGACACAAAAAGGCAATTTTACAGGATGTAGAGCGACTCAGAGGAGACAGATTAAAGGAGGGAGAGGAGGGGTAAGAAAGGACAGATGAGAGCTGACAAGGAGAAGTAACTGGAAAGAGTGGGGTCAGGAGGAGGTCAGGAAGGTGAAGAGGTAAAGTCAAGAAGCAGAGAGTAAGAAAAGTGATGCAAAAAGGAATAACAAGAAATATGAAGAGGTGAACACAAGAGCAATAGAGATTAAAGAGGAGGGGAGAAAATAATTAGGAGTAATGTTATACAACATGGACACTGTCCAAGGAAAATGCTCCAGATTGATGAAAAAAGGAAAGCAGAGACTGGAAAAGGGCTAACTCCAAATAAAACATACATGGGGTTCTTAGAGAGCCGGGGAGTGGTGGGAAAAGACGGTAAGAAAAAGAGTCTGAGGAAGAGTGGGCTAAGAGTGAAAGGAAAGGAGACAATGAGAAAAGGACTGGAAACCATACATGAGGCAAAGACTGGAAGGGGTAACAGACAGGGGAGTTATTAACCTCAGATAATAGATACACAGATTACATAACAATAAAACTGTCAATAATGCCAAGGCAATAAAGCATAGCCAAATCCAAACACAAATGCCGAAATCAAAAATAGAAGAGAAATTCACCATAACATGAATCTATTCTCCACCAATCAAAATTTTTCCTCTCGGTCTTCCAAAGCAACAGGCCAAATGTTGAGGTTTTTTCTGCCAGCAGCCATTTAAACTCCTGCTGGGAGCTGCCAGTTTCTTACCCAACAATTGGTCCAATTTGTCCAAATTAGTTTGTGGTTTGCTGTTATTTGTGGAACGATCTAGTACAGCAGGTAACAATAACAGAAACCACAATAAAGCAGTATTTGCTTGTAAAAGTTTTCTTAGCTGAGAGCTCAAGTGTAATTTCTAAAGGTAAGTAAAAAAAGGCCTGAGCGCCTGGGTTAAGAATCAGAACTGGCAGTGTGCTCTAATAAAAAATGAAATACAGAACAAACAGCCAATAACAAAAATAATTTAATAAAGCCCTTAAATGTTCACCTTTAAATTTTTCTAACTTTGCGGGGGCATTTTTGTCTTGTGACCCCAGACAATTAAGTTTAAATCAAGTTAAAAGAACTTCAATGCCTTGTTTTAAATGAGAAATACAACTTATAATCCAGAGTTAATACTGACAGGAACACAGGGGAAAACAAATCAGTTTCAGACTCCTTTATTAATCCATACATGTTCTAAGACCATTTTATCTTGTGCCCAAGGGTGGCTGTGTGCAACATGAGAGATAACTGTGATACATGAATGAGTTATAGATGCGCTATGGGGATGGTGCAGAAAAAGACGCCAAAACAAATATTATATATATATA
>JAGRRF010011991.1:20227326-20237633 GCA_019097615.1 Morone chrysops
CACACACACACACACACACACACACACACACACACACACACACACACACAGACAGACACACGCAAACACAGATGTTTTCATTCTAGTAAATTTTTCTGAATAGGCAGATGTGGATTAATTTACAGTCACAATGCCACAGAAATGGGACAAAGGTTGATTGACAGACCAGATGAATGATCTGCTTGTTAACATGTTATTATTGGGAATCCAACCCACCTGTCGAGGATGATGCTCATGGAGCAGCTCACCTTTTCAGAGTTTTTATGCATCTGAAAAAGGTAAAACAAAAACAAAAAAAACAAAAAAATAGTACAGGTTTCTAAAAGTACATATTTATTGATTAAGCCTTTGAAGAGATTCTCCAAAGCAACAAGCTCGCAAACAAACAGCTCTGACCTAAAACTTATATCATGAATAAGGATCTCACTGATTTCATGGGGCTGGAGTGCTTCAATATTCTTTTCAAAAAACAACATATGCAACATCGTCTACAGTGAACTTGTTACATTTTTCAGTTGCATGTCTCACTTGCATCTGATGGAGCAGATGTGCTTTTAATTTAATAAGTATACACTAGCAGTCTACACATCTTTCTAAAAATCTTCCACACCAGTCTCAAAAAGTGTTTCTTTAATAGACCTCTCTCATACACAGGTATATTGTTTGGCTGGAATCGGAAAGGGTCTTCTTTTCCAAACTGTTGACACAAAGTTGGAAGAACACTATTAAACTGAAAGATTGATGTAGTATTTAGATTTCCTTTCACTAGAACTAAGGGGCCTAGAGAAAACCATGAACAACAGTGCCAAACCGAGAGTAAGCTAACTTTATACACAAAGCGAAGGGAGGAACAGAACAATTTGGTGGAAAAATGGGTGGAAAGTGAATAAGGTTATATTAAAAGGGAATTTATATTAATTTGTACACCGCAAAAGCCCAATACACGGGACTAGTATTATCAGAGGACCTCATGTGATTTGTAATAATTGTGAATTTCTATGATATTAATCCTGGCAAATCTGTCATGTTCATAATTTGTAAATTAAAAATGTATGTGTTTATGTGTTTAAATTGTTGCTGCACCTAAGCATTGATGTATTCTAACATCTGTGAGCTGAGTACCTTCTGCAGTCTGTGTTTCAGGCTTTTCTCCCCCTTTCAGCACAGAGATTGGTTCATAATGAATGTTGCAGTGAGCACATCAATAGTTTTAGCAGAGGTGCACACACAGAGCTCTTCAACATCACAAACCAAGTTTTCCAGCTTATTTCTTTTGACTTTATTAAATACCTGCAGCATCACACAGCAGCAGAAACCATAAGTGCATCTTTAAATTGAGAGTGTCATGTCAGTAAATGCGAGTAAAATGCAGACTTTACTTATCCCAGTCCAAATGCTCCACACAAAACACAGATGCGTGGGGTTAATTCCTAAATCACATGAGGTTTTCTGGTAATACAGGTACTAGTCAAGTGTGAATAGGGCTAAAGTGCCATATTACCTTTTTGGATAATAAATAGAAAGTCATACTGAGGCAACAAATTCAAGCCATAACTTTCCTCCCAGCCACTTGATTACTTAATTTGAAGCTCAGCATCAATGTGAGTCTCCAAACTGGTCCGAATCAATAATCTGAAGTGAGTCTCTATGGGTGGGGAGATGTTTTCTGCTAGAACCTGCATCATGTGTCAGTACCAGCTGGTTCACACATCTCAACACTGTATCCTAGCAACGCCACAGGCACTTATGTTTAACACTGCTGTTTAATGAAAGCCGTATGCGGTCTTTTAAGGGCCTCTAAACTACCTTTGCAAATTTGAGTGTTCACTGTGTTAATTTCTAATTTCAAGCAAAACACAAAACCCTTTGAGTGGCCACTTGTGAACACACAATCTAAGTGACCACTTGACAGACTGAGTGGACGAGTAGCTGGCCTGAGTTTAGATAGAACATTAGCTTATAGTGTAGTTACACAGAAATGCTCCACAGACTTGGATTCAGTCTGACTTGAGCAAATGGCAGTTTTCATTTGCTCATTATTCAGTGAGACATGTATGCAAATTAACTTCTGGCACATGTTTGCTAAAACAGTCCCACAGGTATTTAAAGTGACTGTATTAACAAAGAAAGAAAAAAAAGCACCAATGCCAAGAACTGAAAGATGTTGGCTACAACAACTTACACCTTGGCACATCATTAACCCAAAATCATTTCCACATTGTCATTAACAGGGAGTGCCGCAGTGTTCGCTCAGCTTCTTAAGGTCGAAAGGGAAATATTCTTGGACAGAATACCCAATCTGTTAAATACCTGTCAACTGTTAGCGGCTATTCTGATCACACAACATTTCCTGCAAAATGTCACAAGATGAGGTGTGCCTGCTGCATGCACTGCTGTGTTGGACAGCACTGCTTTCTTCCCAGAAAGTATAGAAGACAATGGCATACAATGTTGATTTTACTGCTCATCATGTGTTGTCAGCTTAAGCTTTATTGTACATTGTTCTGTGGAAACCTTTAAAGGAAGGATAAGAATTCAATATACTGTGGACTTTCTTCATTTTCAAAGTCAAATTAAACCTTGATTTACTTGATTAGATCATTTTGCAGGAAAAGTCTGAGATACCTGAAGCAAAGCACTTTCAACCTGAGAAAATGTAAATCTAATGATAAATGTATATATATAATATATTATGATAAATTATACTATGCTAATGTAGATGCCTGATGGGGTTGGGTGATGTAATAATATGCTCTGGCCAGATGTGTAAAGCTGTTGATAACAGCAGTTATGGGACATTGCTTTAAACTACTTAGCCAGATGTGCACATATCAGTACTCGATAATAATACTTGCTAAACATTCCTAACAATGGTCAGGTGTGTGTCTCTGTGTGTGCCTTATCTTCCACTTAGCGTTATGTTTTTGTGCATGTCCAATGTTCTTTAAATCCTTTTCACACACATGAAAGTGATACATAAGAAAACATTTTACCTTTCCCCCTTCAATATTGCTGCTTTTTACCACTGTAAACCCCTCTCTTCTAGACGATAATTTAATTCAATCTTGGTTGAGATGTCCTTGCAATTGTGTTACCTTCCAAGTGTTGCACCTACTACTTACGTTTAAGGGCACTTTGGATCAAAGCATCCATCGCAATCTACAAATGAATACTCATTTCATATTCGTCAGATGCTTGGATTCTTCATCAGGTCATACATGTCTGTTTCTTGTGTCAAAGGCTGAATTTCAACAAGCATACCAATACCTCTGAGCTTTGATTGAATATGCAGAGTATTACACCTATTTCCCTTTTTATGTCCCCTCAGTAATTTAGCATAAAAAGACCCACACTTTAATTATTTTATTGTTTTTTTTCATTTAATTATGCATGAGATTTGGATGTTTTGTGTTTATTAATTGGCATATCTAAATATCTTACAGTGAGGGCTGATGATGTGAAGCCACCTGAGTAAAAGACCTGCAATTGCAATGCAAGCGTAAACAGGGTTAGGGGTTCATCCCCCAGCGTGGTCGACACAATAAACATATCCACTCAAGGTACAATAAGGTCCTTTGGATCAAACAACCATCCTTGATTTATATTCAGTTGATACTTTAATAGGTCCTTAAAGTATGTTCCTTCTGTAGGAAGCTGAATAGTAAGTATGCCAGTACCAGTAGTTTTGATTATCACCCATGAGCAGCCACTGAATATGGATTATGAATGTTTTTCTCTCTCTTTCTCTTTTTGTTTTGTGAGAGCCTGAACCCTGCCAACACCACTGGGTAAAATGCTATCAACACCATTACACAAAATGCTAACAAGTACACTCTGAGAGCACAAAATGTTCGAATCACATAATCTGACACTGTCCCCACCACAAGAAAATGCACTCAGGTGAAATCCTGAAAAACAGAAAGATCATGGTTATAGCATAAAAGTCACAGTTAAGATGTGGATAAGTAAAGAACTCAAACACTGTATTAATGTTTGTAACATCAGGCAACTAAAATGCTTGGTTATGGTTAGGCAAAGATCTTGTTTACAATAAAAAAAACATTAATTGCGGTGGTATGTGAGGAGACAAGAAATCTGGTCTAATTTATAAAAGCCAGCTGTCCGTATGCCAATCCACCTTCTTTAGCACTGAGTATTGGCACAGGACGTTAATTGTGATCTGTGGAATTATCCAATATGAACTTTCGAGGATACTGAGATGCTTCAGAGATTTCAAGATGTTTCAGATTGATACAGATCCACTTACAAAAGACCTTGAAAAACCTTTTGTACACATTTCAGATTTGAAAAAAAGTGGCCACCTGTGCTGTCATGACTACGATTCACCAGCCACCTAATCCAAATGTTACAGGACTGGGTGTGTGAATTCACATTCAGTAAGTGTTATCTTGTGCCATCTTCCATCATGTGTCTTTTAATTAGGGTTAGTCTAAGTCTCAGCTTTTCTTACTTGAGAAGACCCAAAGTAAGGTGTTAGATTGCTGTGGAAAGGGAGGGCACTGCTATGCCACTGCTAACTGAAACATCCCATTCAGTAATGCACACACTGATTTGTAGTAACATCATAAAGGTAACAGTGGTATTAATCTACACAGTAATTTTACTTATGAATGTTGTGGTCAGAAAGGAAAAAAATACAAAACTAATTATACTTTAATGCTAAGATCTGTATTAAATTCACTGGAAGACACGTGTTTAATATTGCAATTCTCAAAGAGGTTCTATTGGAAAAAAATGTAATATAATATTCATAGGTGTGTTTTAATTATTTTAATCACCTGGAAAAAAATTATCATTTTGTTTTCATTACCTTGGAATGGAATGGAATTACCATGGTCATTTCTATTTACAGATGTTGTTGATCTCCCACTATGTGGGTTGCCATGTTGGACATCCATGTTGGTTGACTCTGGATAGGGCCATTTGCATTTTTTACACATTTCGTGGCGACCATAGTTTCTCCATCATGCTTGAAAAGGGGGGTTTGAACAAGTATGTTGCAATCTCCAACTACACCACTAGAAGCCACTCAATTGCACACACTAGACGTTTAAATGATCCAGTTAAATTTTTAACTGTTAAAGGGAGTTTTTCCATGATCCGTCAAGGGAGGACAAGGGTGTTGTAAGGTGTACAGATTGCAAAGCGCCTAGAATTTACTTGACACGACTTTAAATTGAATTGTGACACAAATCATGTTCTGATTTCCACCATAGACATTTAGTTTTTCCTCTGCTGGCGAAGGTGTGATAAACAGTGCTGAGCTACGTGGTTAAGATCCACTGAGGTAAAATTTGAGCCCTTGTTTTATGTTTGACAACTCCTATAGTTTCACCTACAGGATCACGATGAAGAAGGATCTAATGTGACGACACAGATTTATAGTACATTGAAACAAAGCAGAACTAATTATTGGCCTGGACACTTTCACAATGTCTTACATCAAATAGACAATCAAAGAACACTTGATCACAACTTGGACTGTCAGGAAAGAGGCTCTTTGATGGAGGCAAAAGTGCAGCTACAGACATCTATCTACCTGTCTATCTACCTGTCTATCTACCTATCTATCTATCTATCTATCTATCTATCTATCTATCTATCTATCTATCTATCTATCTATCTAATCTATCTATCTATCTATCTATCTATCTATCTATCTATCTATCTATCTATCTATCTATCTACACTATTCCTTCCAAACCATAATAGACCCTGAAAGTCAAGTTCAGCCATATGAAACGAGTTTCCTGTGTTAATGTGTTTTCTGATGGTCTCTGTCAAGAAAACAATGAGTGGGTGGAATATCCATTCCCAAAAGCTTAGTGGTACTACAAGATACATAATCACATTCCTGCTTGTGTAGTTTTGTAAACATATTTGCTCATATTGCCACAGGTTTGATGTCTCCTTCCCACTTCTGTGACTAAATTAACTGCCTGTTTGAGCTGCAGCAAATCAGTATGTTACTCTTTCTGTCTATCCTCCTCCTCTCCTCATCTGCCCTCCTCGTTGATGTTCCTAAATGAGCAGGCCATTGCAGTAGCAGCAAATCATTAAGACAGAGCAGAGAAGGTCAAGTGCTTTATAAAGACGAGGGACAATTAAAAACCCACCGAGACAATGTAGCTCTGAAAAGGTTAACATACCCTTCTGGCATATACACATTCAGAAAAACACACACACATATGCGGAGGAGGCATTCATAGACGGGCTGGAAAGCATGGATGCACCAGTGGGAGAAAAATACACTCACAAAAGGACATATAAACCGACCACAGCATGCACATGGTTGACAAACAGGTAAACAAAAGAAAAAACCCAAAAGAACAGGTTTATTAGCATATACAGTATGTGTTAATAATCAAATAGTTTATGTTTCTTTGGGCTAACATGCCAACACACACACATACACAAACACACATTAGACAATCTGTAGCAGTGTGAAGCTTCTTTGCAGAACATTTAAAAAGGCATAATGAAATATGATCTTAATGAGCACAGAGGACAATGCCCCGGTCTGCCCCGTGGCCTCCTCCCAGCTGGACGTGCCAGGAACACCCCTGGAGGCATCCTCACCAGATGCCTGAACCATCTCAGTTGGCTCCTTTCTACGCGCCTAAGTGGCTCTACTTCTCACCCTATCCCTAAGGGAGACACCGGCCACCCTCCTGAGGAAACCCATTTCAGCCGCTTATACCCGTGATCTCGATCTTTTGGTCATGACCCATCTCTCATGACCATAGGTTAGGGTAGGAACAAAGATCCACCGGTAGATCGAGAGCTTCGCATTTCGGCTCAACTCTCTTTTCGTGACAACAGTGCGATAAAGGGACCACAATACCGCCCCTGCTGCCCCAATTCTCCCGCCAATTTGCTGCTCCATTCTTCCCTTGCTCCTGAACAAAACCCGGAGGTACTTGAATTCCTTCACTTGGGGTAAAGACTCACCCCCTACCCGGAGTAGACAATCCACCGGTTTCCTGCTGAGAACCATAGCGTCCATTCCTTCCACCGCCCAATTACCTCCTCATCCCCACTGTACACAGCTTGAATGGTTCCCCGCTTCCCCCTCCTGAGGTGTTGGACGGTTTTCCAGAAGCGCCTGGGTGCCGTCTGAAAGTCCTTCTCCATGGCTTTTCCGTACTCCTCCCACACCCACTGTTTTGCTTCCCTCACAGCTGCGGCTGCAGTCCTTCGGGCCTGTCGGTACCCTACAACTGCCTCGGGAGTCCCCTGGGATAACATATCCCGGAAGGCCTCCTTCTTCAGTCGGACGGCTTCCCTGACCACCGTGTTTGAGGGTTATCCCCCCTTGAGACCACAGCTCACAGCCGCAGCTATAGCAATAGAAGCTTTGAACACGAACCACTCTGGTTCAATGTCCCCAGCCTCCACAGGAATGCCAGAGAAGCTCCGCCGGAGGTGGGAGTTGAAGGTCTCTTGGACAGGGGCCTCCTCAAGACGTTCCTAGTTCACCTGTACTACACATTTTGGGTTTACCAGGTCTGTCCAGTGGCTTCCCCTGCCACCTAACCCAACTCACCACCAGATGGTGATCAGTTGACAGCTCTGCCCCTCTCTTTACCACAGTGTCCAATACATGCAGCCTCAGGTCCGATGATACGATCACAAAATCGATCATAGAGCTTTGGCTTAAGGTGCTCTGGTACCACGTACACTTATGTACGAACATGGTGTTCGTTATGGACAATCAATGACTAGCACAGTAGTCCAGTAACAAAACACCTCTCGGATTCAAATCATGGAGGCCGTTCCTCCCAATCACGCCCCTCCATGTGTCTCCATCATTGCCCACATGTGCATTAAAGTCTCTCAGTCCCCTATGCCAATGTGTATAGCCTATAAAAACTTTAAAGTACAAACACGTTATCTGACTAAAATTCCCACAAAATATAGCAAATAAGGAGCAGGCAGGCTCAGCACACTTTCTGCGCTTGGTTTGGGTAGGGTCTTGTCTCTGTCTCTGTAGTTAAAAGGCAATTTACTGTAACTTTGGTAACTGTGGTAAAACAAAAAAAAAAGAGAAATGAAAGAGGGCAGAAACAAATCGTTCACTGCATGTTCAAGGGCAGTCAGGGGGCTGAAATAGGTGTAGTTTACAGGTAGAAATGGCTCGCAGCCGCTAGGCAACGTTGACAATCAGGTTGAGAGCAGGAGAAAATTAAGGCCAATATGTAGGCTACTGAGAATGATTATTGGTAAATGGGGAACAGGTTAGACTTATCAGGTGAAGTCCTGAAGAGGAAAACTCACTGAGGATAACTGGAGGGCAGAAGTGATGAGAAAATTCCAGAGGACATATTAGAGGTTGTCATCATGGCAATATTATTAGCTTAATTAGCAGCCATCCTCTTGGTTTGTAGCCTGTTCTAATTTGAAATGAATAAGGCAGACAGTGTGTGGAATTGTTTTTAAATATATGGCAAAATCCTGAATTACCACTATTACTACATAAATATACAGAGTATGAAAGTAACTCCATCCTTTGCATTTGGAGAGTTTTCCTAAAACCCTGAACCTGCAAAAGGGACAAACCCAAAATTATTTCCTGGAGACTCTCATTCAGCTAAATACTGTATACAGAGTAAGAAAAAGATGTATTTACACACGTTTTTTTCCATCTTCATACTTGGTCAGTGTCTTCTCATCTTCATCTCATATCTTCTTCTCAACCCAAATCATTTACATTTGTACTATATATTCTTGGTCCATTAACCTACAGACAGGATTTCCTTGGGGGTGTTGTGCATATTTTCGTTCCACTTCTATAATATTGAGCTCATAGGAATGTGAAAGTTCAGACCACCATCCCAGATTAGATTCTCCGATGTCTAGCTTAAGGGAAGTACTGGTCATGTTCAGGAATACTGATTAGGCTGTGACTAATGTGTGGGTTGAAATGTCACATGTATAGTAATGATTAATTTCATATACCTTGGGGATAATTTATAGTGTATATTATACTATACTATGCTCATACTGTACTTTGTTATACTATATTATGATATTTATTAGGGGTGTGCATCTTTCCAATAAAAGACGATTCGATGCTATCTCGATACATGGGGTACGATACGATTCAGGAACGCTACATTTTAAAATGGAACGATTTGATTCAGAAGGATTTTGATTCGATGTGACAAGGCTCAATTCGAGAGGGTATGATGCAGTGGATTTCTTGTTGAAAGTAGACAATCATTTCATAAAAAAATGTATTAACTTGTAAATGTGGCATTTCCTTCAAAAAGATTTATCAAAGACTAGAGAAGAAGTGTATTTGTAGTTTTGTAATGTTTATTAACATGTAACAACACGTAAGCTCTCGCCGAGTTGTGGGTGAGTTTTGGCTACAATGTATGAGGGGTCGTCAGGGACATTATTCAGAATTACCTCTCACAAACACATGTGAAATGCTCTTACATACACTACTGAAACACTCTCACATAAACAACTGAAAAATGATTTGCTTGCACACACTACTGAAACGCTCTCACACATACAAGTGGGTAAAATGCTCTCACACACACTACTGAAACGCTCTCATGCACACTACTGAAACGCTCTCACGCACACTACTGAAACTCTCTCACACATACTACAGAAATGCTCTCATACACACTACTGAAACGCTCACACACACACTACTGAAACGCTATCGCACACACTCCCCATGCCGTCTCAACAAGTGAGTGTGGAGATTTGTCGTACTACCGGAGTACTTTATCGCAGTTTTACAGTCTTTGCATATAGCGAGGCTTTTATCCAGTTCTCCATTCTTCAAATAAAATCAGAATTTCTTCAACACTTTAGACTTTAAACTTGCCGGAGCGTTGTGAATCCCGCCCGAGTCAGCCATTTTTTAAACTTTCCCTCATAAACTCACAGCGCTATCTGACGTAACTGCGACAAGTCTCGCGAGAGTTTTAAGGGAGGGAGCGAGAGACGGTCAGAGAGAGATGCAGTTTTCAGCAGCTGCTGCTGTATTAGAAGCATAAACCGATTTATAACTTTTTAATCGGGCCTCGGCCGGTTCAAGCTATATTAAGACAGATTTATTAGTCCGTGTACCGATGCACTTGCATCTTTTAAATCAAAATCGATTTTCCGATTCAAATCAGTTTTTGTTACACCCCTAATATTTATACTACATTTCATATATAATGCTATATTCTACTGTACTCTATTATACTCTATTATGTAATGGTAAATTCAGTTTCTCTGTTTTAGCCACTACATATGCTCAACCTCCCCCTTCCTAACAA
>JAGRRF010011991.1:20256643-20269361 GCA_019097615.1 Morone chrysops
ATAGATAGATAGATAGATAGATAGATAGATAGATAGATAGATAGATAGATAGATAGAAGGAGGGAAATAATAAATAAGTTTTAACTTTACATGTTGTTTATGCATTTTGAAAGGCAACAAGTTAAAAACAAAATATGCAGTTCGTCTTGAAATAATGGTACTATGTGATTGGCTTCCATCTGCCAGACTTATTTTCATTTTCAGTGCATGTTTTCCTAATAATAAAACTAATATCTCACTGGAAACACTGAGCTTGTGAGATTTATGCTGGCTTCTGTGAGGCTGTAGAGGACTAATCCAAGCTGCATTAGGCTACAGTACAATATCTAATTACCTTGGGACTGTATGCCATCCTTCATCCCCCTCCTGCTCATGAGAGCATCTGCTGCACGCGTTGCTCAAACTAGGTCTGGTCTGGTAGTGGTCTGTCTTTGGTTGCAGGGGTCTATACATACAGTAATTGTAAGACACCTCTTTACTCTGTAAAGTAGCATTAATAGATTTGTTGGCCATGTGGGGGCAGAGGTACAAGTCGAAAACACACCATTTGCAGTATCCACTGAATAAGGTGATATTATGTAAACCAGTTGCTGGTGTACACATCTGTTGAACACAGAGTAATTTCTCTGGCCACCTTGCTGTGTTTGGTCTCTATCCGCTCCTGAGGGAAATATCTGGCTCTGCTACTATCAACTTTTTTGGTGACAGGTAATGTACAATAGGTTTTTAGAGCTTTTTGCTGAAAACTGAGAAACAACTGATAAAATAAGGGTTCATAAGAGAAAAAACAGTAAAGTTGTATGGTTGAAAAGCTAAGCTGAAAGACACTCAAACACTGAGAGGACTTCCCGAGTCGAATGATACAGTAATTCTCTGTAGGCTCATCAATACAAACGACCCCTTTTACATTTATATAGTTATTTGATCCGTTGTTATTATAAAAGTATTGATTAGTGCAGCCTTAATGATTGAGAGCCTCTGTTTCTACAAATTGCATGAAATGTACACAACTTCAGACACTTTTAGTTTTCATTTGCTAATGATGCAAACTGACGTTTCATCCTCATTTGTGTTGTGTGTTATTAGACAGTGAGAGGAAGACGCATGTCATATGTCAACTCTATTACACACAGGAGATTGGCCTCAATTATCATGGAAAGATACAATATTCCTAGAAATGGACACAAACATTTATAGAGTGATACAGAAACACACATTTACTGGTGCACACACAGCATAGACACATGCACACACAGACATACATGCCCCATGCCAAGAATGGCATTTTATAATTCCATTACTGACCCTGGGATTTGACTGCAATTATAAAACTCTTGTGTGCTGATGCTAGTGCCACACACACACAAACACTTTGAAACCTTGCACACTTTGACTTCAATTGACTTCTATTATAAAGCTCATGCTAGCATGCTAAACTTCTCCCTATGGTCCTGCAGTCAATCCTATTTCCATAACCAGCATGGAGCCACATTGCTAATAAAGTTAGCATGTTGACAGTCAGTGTTCACTGTGTGTGTTAATGCCCCATTCTGAGCCATACTATGGAAGTGCTATGCCTGTTCATATTGGTTTTCCCCATTAGAGGCTAATAGTTTTAGTTGGGTTAGTGCAGTCCATTCAGATCCTGCTGTGAACATTGATTTCAGTGTTTACTATTCTCTCACACACACAGAGAGACAGAGATTTTCTGTCTCTCTGTGTGTGTGTGTGTGTTTGTGTGTGCGTGTGCTTGCTCTGTTCACCTCCTGAGGTGCATCACAGAGTAGAACAGTCAGACTGACCACAAAGAGAAATATGTGTTTTAACCCCTGGGTTTATTGTCATATTACTAAACAAATTGATTTCACGGTTTCGCTTCCAGTACAATTTGTTTTCAGAGAGGGAGAAGAGGAGAGAGAAAAACCTCCAAAGAAAAAAGCAGTGTGTGTGCAGTGAGTTATCATAAATCTTTAAAATCTGTGAATGTTACTTAATCCTTCAGTGCACCTTGGATTTGTCTGTCTGAAGATGTCAGATAGATAAAAACGTGTAATCAGGGCATATTAACTAACAGATGGTTTCCACCAAGCACGGCTCCGTGACGTCGTGTCCGTGACACTGTTTTGTTCCGTCCTCCCCGTGGCATCAGACAACACCTTAAGTTCTTCAAAACAGAAGCGTTTTGCCTGTCTGACTTTGTTAAATTGGCCAGATTTGGCTGATTTGGTGATCAGTGATTTTCCCTTGATTTATTTGCTTCTACTATGGGTAAGGAGGCCATGTAGCTAAATTGTTCCCTTTTTGTCTGTTTTTACAATCAGGAGTCTGCAGAATTTTTTATTTTATTTTGAAAATTGATTCTCGGATTTTCTATGCTGTTCTTGTGTCTGATTTCCTGCTAGCTCGATCTCCTCAGTGCTGCTTAATGGGACTTTCATCAAAAATAGACCAACTACCTCTGTGATGGTTCTGAAACACGTTGCAGCACTTCTGAATCACAAGCATGGTCTAGAATGGCAGCAATCAGCTCCAACACCAGCCTAGCAAGGCCACCAAAATGAATAGCAATGCACATGTGCTCCATTGAGGCTGGACAGCCGTGTCCGGTGGAATCAAGCAGCAATATTAGGCATTGACTGGTGTAAATTAACAGGTTTTATTTGATTTGATTTATAGATAACTCTAGGACCATACTGAATTGACATTGTACAATGATAATAAATTCAGGATCAAATAGAATTTCGTACAGAATCTACAGAAATAGATCCTGGCCCCCCTTTTCTTGACCAAAGTGGAACAGGAGGACAACGAGGATCAGTAACTCTTATGAAAAGATGAAAAATGATGCACGTTCAAAGTGCTTTTAGTTTAAGTGTACTCATTTACATCAAGTTTTAAAACCTGATGATGTATATCTAAACTGTACACCTGTAGCTCAGCACAATTATGTTCAAACCAGAAAGCCGAAGTCCTTTTGTGTCATTAAGTAGCTTAATGTCATGTAAAACGTCTGCAAAACCTGCACAGGCCACAGTGTCTGCCCTACACATAAACATAACCCAGCCACATCTTGCTGTTCTTTTCTCTCAAATGTACTAATTGAGCTTCTCCACTCAGTCTCAACATAGGCCCCTAATGGATGCTTTTATCCAAACAGCTTCTGTATAGGATGAGTGCATACCATTTCACCCCTTCTCTGTGATTCAGAAGCAGCTGTGATTTCTCAAATGCTCTCATTTCATTGGCCAACTTAGTGTACTGTACCACCGTTTTAACAAAGCTCCCTCTAGAGGTTGTTGTTCTCAGTCCAGCAGAGTGGAAGCCAGGTAAATGTGGTAGGTAACAGATAATAAAATTGGCTGCTTATAGGAACCGCTGCCTGTCTGAGGGTTTGCAATATCCTCACTTTCATCTTCTATTCCCTGGCACTTCCTATTTCATAATCTAAAATGTATAATCGCAGTAAGATTGACAGAGTTGTCACATGCCTAAATATAAATGAAGGTGTTAAAGTGTCTGAATTCTCTGTATCGAATTGGCGTGCTAGACAAACCAATTTAGAAAGCACATTTTTAAGTTTTTTATGTGTCAGTTTTCTCACTGTGTTCAAGGGTATTTATGGACCAGCCATCACTGGCAAAGTTTCACTTAGAGTCATTATTTTGTATTCTACGTGTAATATAACTGTAATTGTAATATTTTTATTATATTTTCTTATTATATTTTAAAACCTTAAGTCCCCTGGTATCTAAATAAATTAAATATATATTGTTTTCTTTATTTTATATATTGCATAATCCGCTGAACCCACTGATTCATAAACAATACAATTTACAAAAAATACAATAAACAGGTATAGTGCAGACAAGCGTTGTTGAAATCGATAAGACATGTATTTTCAATTCTGCTGGAAAAATAACAAATATGTTTTGGAAAACATATACTGTTTTTTCCTTATTCGAGAGTACAGCTGAAAATTGACCGGAAAGGAAATGAGAGGGGGGAAGAGATTTAGCAAAGGGCCACAGGTTGGACTCAATTCCAGGCCACTGCGGTAAGGACTCAATTCCAGGCCACTGCGGTAAGGACTCAATTCCAGGCCACTGCGGTAAGGACTCAATTCCAGGCCACTGCGGTAAGGACTCAGTCTTTAACTTAAAAACATTGTGTCAAAGAGTATACATTTAGAATAAAGTATAAACTTTACATAAAACAGTGAATATTTTTACATTTCTCTTTGGTTTTGATACACATAACTGGAGAAAATCAATGCAGACAGTTCATTTTGATTTTCAAATTGATTCTCTCATAAATCCCAACTTTGGAATGAGCTTGGTTGCAAGCCTAGAATGTGTGTTTGTGTTTGTGCATGTGGGTGGCTGTAAGTCACATTTGGTGGGTGGGTGGTCATGCTGTGTAGGGTGCTTTGGTTTGTGTGTGTTGGTGCTGGGTAACCCTGCTGAGAGGTGTTGGAGGATAGTCAGAGAAATATGTGTTTTAACCCCTGGGGGTACTGTCATTTTAAGGAGCAAATTACATTTTATTGTCTTGCTGCTGGCACATTTTTAGTGTGCTTGTAGAGCTTGACTCATTTATAAAGATTTACTTCATCCTGTATTTTCTCTGCACATTCATTCATATTACGCTGTATCATTGTGCAGTGATATATTAAGAAAGAACCTTGGCTGATACAGTAATTTTAGTTTTTTGATGCAACACAAACTTATTATGAATAAATAAATTATTTAAACAAATTATAGATTTAGTTTGCTTCTCTCAATATAAAAATCTGATATAAGATACTTTTTCCTGTAAGCTGACTGAAAGTGCTGTACTGTAAAACAAAAGAAGGTGAGAACAGGAGGAGGCTCAGCTTCTCTACAATGATCAAGAACACCAAGACTGATGGACAGTTTCCTGTGCATCTCAGGATAAACACAGATAAACAGAAACAGTTCAGTGCAATTTCACCACGTGAATGAAATGGAGAATCATCTGGAGTTTAAAAAATCATATGAACAAGGGAAGAACATAATGTTTTAATGCAATTTGTATCCCTTATGAAGACAAAATGGAAGACAATTGATGCTAGCTCTAAGATCCTTCACAAGGCCCCAACAGCAAGCCCAGCATGTCAGAATTTGTTGCTTTTCTTGTCTAATTTGACAATGTCTACAACACCATGGTTGTCCACATTCCTGATTTTAGAAGTCTGTCTCTGGATAATAAAGGACCACACAGCTATGACTGGACAGAGCTCAACATGCAGTCTGACATGTCTCTCTGTCAAGACATCTTGGCAAACTACAAAAACCTGATCCCCACCATGTTTTCTCTCTGTAAGGACAAATTTCTTTTTGCTTTTCCTCCTGAGAGGAAAGGAGTAAACAGTCAGCTACTCAGCAACACCCCAAACTCTACTCAAGTCCACAGATAAAACCATATAAAGAAGAGCAACCCTCACATTAAAAGTCTGATGCTCTCCCAACTGAGACTTTACTATCTGCTGGTCCTCACTTGCCAGCTCACAGCCAGACATTCTTGTCAGTGTTTTTGATCCGGTGTCAGTGACAGTATCTGTTTTGGCAGACTTAAAAAACTGCACTGTGCCAACCTGGCAACCCTCCCCCACTTGGCTCCATAACATTAAGTTTTATTGCAGACCCTGAGAATACTGACAGAGACCCTGGTAAGAGTCTTTGATGAATGAACCTCCTAGCCTGTGAGCTGGTAACTGCCAGCAGAATGTCTCTGAACATTTCCTCTATCATCAGGGCTTTCTAATCACAAAGCATTCACCTTCATACCGCTGCCTCCATCAGCGTTTAACTCACCCTGCGAGCAGCCGAGGGTGTGTGTGTGGCATTATTTCCTGACTATAGTGCTTTTCTCATGTCTGGCCTTGCCAGCGATCGATCGGCATCTCCTTTGTCTGCAACATTAACAGACTCGGAGATGTGTGTGTTCCTGTGTGTGTGTGAAACCAATATGAACTGACTTGCAGTGCATTCACCTGCGCGTGTATCCATTACCTGTTCACGGTAAGGAGACTGCCAAGGTGAACGTTTCTTTTACAAAGTGCCGCACTGATGTCCGATAACCATCTGGGGAGGTAGAGAGGAATGATGGGTAATGGAGTTGGCTCAGCATCATGAGCTCAGTCTTGAGATAATATGACAGTGTATATTGTGTTAAACCTCCAGATCATTTAAGGTGTTCAAATTGTTTTCTGCATGGCTAAATTTGTTTTCATAACCTGCCTCACAGATAGATAGATAGATAGATAGATAGATAGATAGATAGATAGAAGTGATATGCAGCGGTGCTGATATCACGAAGCAGTCCATTTGGCAGATATGAGCGACTGCGGTCGTGGTCTCAGCTTTCATTCTGATACTATATTTGCAGAGGCTCTCAGTGTTGGTACAGGCCGTCCCTTTGACATCTACTTAGCATCAAAGTGTTTGCTGAGCTGCAGTCTATTATACTTCCTGTGCTGTTCCTTTGCACTGAATGTGACGTCCTGTTATGCCATGACTGACACTGGCCCCGTTTTACCTGTGTTAGCATTCATCCTGGGTGATGATTATTGACTCTTGTGGTTTTGTACTAAACTATTCAATGATATATTAAATGGACCCACCCAGAATAACACCCAGGGAAGACAGTTTAACCAGGTCACCTTACACCTACAAATTAAACATTTATTGAAGCAGTTCCAACCATTAAAGGCACCCTGATCACAATGTTTGACAAGGATGGATATATATGCATTAATGCACAGGGGCAATACACAGGTTTAGGGCATGAAAACACAACACTATTTTTGGTTGCTTGGAATTTTTTTTTTTTTTTGCATATTTAACCTGACCATTTATAATGTGGGATGGAACCAGATGTTGTGTACTTTCTACACTACACATCCACCCCAACCTCCGCCCCCTGACGTCCTCTCAAAAGCAGATAAATATAATACTTCCCAAATAAAAAAGAAAAAATACAACTAAGTGTAGTGGAGTAAATTTTTCCCCCAAAACATATTTGGAAAAGCAATGGTTGAAAAATAGTGCAGCTACATCTCATATACACATTATCTGAATACAATACACATGTTAATGGTAAGTGTAAGGGGGAGCCCGTATGTGTTTAATGACATTGGGCAAGTTGATGACATGCACTTGCACCAGTGCCACATATAAATAATTATACAATAACTTTTAATTTCCCCAGAGAGGTCATTACAATTTAATCTAGATATATATCAATCACCCTTTCCCCTTTTGACTCCTGTACCCAACATCTTCATTACACTTTTCCTTCCCTGATCTCCTTTCTATCGCCACTCTCTCATCCGTCTTCCTCCACCTCTCTGCCACAGCACAGCATCACTCCTGTTTTGTTCTTTCAGCATTTGTCTCATTTTTCTCTCTCATTCTCTCATTCTCTATAGCTGATCTGCTCTGTCAGTCTCTCTCTCTCTCTCTCTCTCTCTCTCTCTCTCTCTCCCCTCCAGCTGTGCGGTGGCAGGTAGCTGTGATGTCATTTATCCTACTTACTGTGTTGCCATGGTGCCCCTGAAGCCAGTGGCACTGTGGGTAAACATAGTTCCGCATGACTGGTGGATTCATCAATAAAAACACAGTTAATGGGAGATCACACACACACATGCATTCATATCAATGCACACACACCTGTGTACAGACACACTTGCACCTATATGAACAAATAAACTCATGAAATGCACAAACCAAAAAATCTGAATAGTATGAATGCATTTTAGGAGTTTCCAACATAAATCATCATATCATCAAATTGTGGCGCTGTAATATTAGTCCCCCCCTAAGTTTTTGTGTGGTTACTTTCCCTGCTAAGAACAATATGGTCAGCAGAGGGCGCTCTGTGCATTCTACTATGGCTTCAGTAGCAAACGCCAGTAGAATAGAAGAAGTCGTCAGTACGTGATGAGTTAAGAGTATGAATGCAAGCGAAGGAGAGCGCTTCTAAATAACATTGTGTTGTTATATTTCCAACAGGAAATTAAATGTTTTGCACAAGAGTGGGCGTCAAGTCATTCTTGTACGTGTAACAAAATCATCAAAAAAACTTAACTTTGTTGTAGAAAATGCTGCCTAATGCTAAGCTGAAATGTATTGTAAACAGGTTTAAATGTATGTATGTGTAATTTTTCATTCACTCACAAATGAAGCTTCACCTCCTGTATTCAGCTACAGAAACTGCAGACAGATCTACAAAATGAAGCCAAATCTGTGCAAACTGTATTAAAATGTGTTGTTAATAACTACCATTATGCAATAGTTTAAAGATGGCTTTCTGTTCTGATGGCCTTATCGACAGGACAGAATGGCTGCAAAATGCACAAAAATCCCTATCTAGAGACATGTCAACATGGCGGACTCCATGGAGGCCGACATTCTGCGTCTGTAGATAAAAACGCCTCATTCTAAGGTAACGAAAGCACAGCAATTCTTATTTTTAGGTTATTATGTATTAATGTAATATGTAATATTATATGCCATTTCTACCAGTAGATCCTCCTAAATGTTATACACTGGACCTTTGAGGCTAGAAATTTATTATCATTTTGCTACTTGGTCAAGGTTAGGAAAAATTAAACCATCCAAACCAAACCTACAAAGTTTCGTGGCTTTACAACAATATCATTTTACCTTTACAGTTGTTCCCTACAAACAAGACTCATGATTCACAAGGCCACTGGCAGTTCTTGTCAGCTAAATTTTGTATTTGGAACAAATGCTGTTTTTGGGAGGATACATTGGTCTGTGTAAAGAAAAACATTTAAAAAGGCTATTATTTATTCAATTTATTTTCACAGTTTGTTTTAATCTTCTACTAGAGAAAATAGTCAGTGGATTTTTTTAAATTGAAAATAAATCAGTCATAGAGTGAAAGTTAAATTATTACATTAATGGTAGCCTGAGCCTATCCAAATTGGATTTGGTGTGAGAAATTAATAAATGAAGCTCAGTGCAAGTTCAATCAGGAAGACTATCTTTATGCCTCATTCATTCACAAATCTCTCTTGCAGTCTCACTCTCCTTCTTAATCAGCTGACTATGGGCTTTTACACTTTCAGTTAAACCCGTCAGACGTTGCTATGATGTCCTCCAGCCAATCATGTATTTGCTTTCAAACTTTACAAACCTGTTCTCTTCTCTGCTGCTTTCTGCTGTCATTTCAGTGCAATTTCGTCTGCGAACATCCCCCATTCATCTCTAGTCTACTGCTCATTACACCCAGATCTTCATCTATCTAGACTCCATAGGGGGTTTCCTGTTACTGAACACAGCTTCACCAACCCCTTCAAATACGATTGGTCCTAATCCCCAAAGACATTTCATACCTCTTATCTTTATTTTTCACATGTCAGTTAAATATATTTGTTCATTTACCATGAAGTCTCTCATTGACATTTACTTCAGTTTAGTTTACTGATGTGCAGGTCTCTTTGGCAGTTTACATGGGCACTGTACTGTAATCTGTAAATCTGTAATCTTAAAAGTGATTCATTCATTATTGAAAATGATGATAATATATTTCTATACATAATGTAAGGATTACTTCTCAGAAACACTAAAGAATCTCTAATTTGTATCAGGACAGTAAATCTAGCTATAGAGCAATTGCAAAGGAGCATATATGCTAATGTAATAATTAAATATCATATGTGATAAAAATCTGTGAAGTCTACTTTTTTCTTAAAGAGAATGTGTGCATAGCCAACTTTCTCTGTATAAATAATGTAAAAAAATATATATATTTTTCAGGAAATTGCCTAAAGCAATCCAATTAAAGTATAAAAATAAGTGCTTTCCCTGAGCTTGTGATGAAGCTGTTGTATTGCTTGATTTTATTAATGTTGTTTTATATGTTTCTTCTTCACTGAACCACTGACAAACAGACAAGTATGTTCTATGAATAAAATTGACTTACAGATAACTTGTGAAACAAGAAAACACTCAACAACAACTTGAGGGCGAATCAGAGTGGGCTGAGGCCCACTGCAGACTCAATAAGGCTGTTGTCTTATTTCCTGCTTAAGAGGCTGTTTGGAGCTACAAACAAGCTTACGATATGACTGCAGCGACATCTGAGTTTGTTTTGTTTTTGAGTTGGCCCTACTTCACATTTGGAGGCTCTTGCAACATGCTCTTTGAGGAAAAAGAGAGAGAGAGACACACAGAGAGGAGTGCAATGAATGCTTGATAGAAGGGATGGAGACAAAAAGTAAGGTGCAGAAACAAAGCGAGATGGATGAAAGAGGTGGATTGAAATCAAGATGAAAAAGCACTACAGAAGACAACAGCAAGGAGAGAGACAGGCTACAAAAAGTTTAAGAGAGAAAAGACAAAACAAATGAAAATAAAAAAAAATTAAAAAAAAAAAACAGTTGAGGGAAAACAAAGATCCAGACAGAGATTCTTACATATGAGGGAGATAGTAAGGAGGCTTTACAGGTTTTTTTCAAATTTCCCAGCAACTCTGGAGGTGCCATTTTGGGGGAACATTCATGTACTGGCGGAACTGAACAGAGCAGTTACAAAGTAAGAGATAATGTGTGAAATAGACACTTCTTATGTTACACGGGTTCATCAGTTCATTAAATATAAGCAAATAGCCCAACAAGGTAGATTTATTTCTAAATGGAGGCTAATGTCCTGTGACACAGTAAACTGTTCTGTATTTGTAGCCTTTAGCTGTACTTAATGGGTTAGCTGTGCAGCTGGATTTTGTTTAATTAACTTGCTGGCTAATTGGTGCTGGATGCTAACATTTAAATATTGGTAAATAGTAGCAAATAAATGTACCTTTATAACGCGATATGGTTAAGAAACGGATATATAATCACACAAAAACAATTGTGTCAGTTGAATTAAACCGTTACAGGCCAAATTATAAGCCTATAAATGTAATCAGATCTGCAATGTAGCTGCCATAGGGTGTCTGTCCTCATAAGAGCTGAAATAACAGATTCAATAGCAGCCACCTCCAGAAGCTGCATATACATATATACAAACGTGTGTGGAGTTGTTTAGTTAAAACTTACAAACATTGTTACATATCCTGTGTATCCTTGGGGTCTATAAAATGTGTTGACTGCCTTTTTTTAATCTTCATAAAACATTTGCAAAGCCAACCTTTTTAAATTTTATATGGTGCCTCATTTACATCCATGTACATGCTAGCAGTCTTCTTCTAACTATTTTGACTGTTTAAGTCGTTTATTATTGCAAAAACATCTCACGGTTCCAGCTTCACAAATTTGAGGATTTGCTGCTTTTCCTTTTAATTGTTTTAATTACTTTAATTTGTTTTAAGTAATTGTGATGGCCTTTCTCTCTGTCTTATTAATATAATAATATAACAGTAATAGGGGACGTGTTTCTGCATGGAGTACTTAATACTATAAATAAATTTTCCTGACTATACTTCACAGTCTTAAGTACCATTTTAATAGAGAACTTTGACTTATAATAAAGTATTTTTGCTGGGTGTTATTAGTAACAAAAAAAACGTCCAGTTTTTAACATTTAGGAGGATCTATTGGCAGAAATGGAATATAATAATTTATTACTGTATACTCACCTGAAATCCTGTTCAGGTGTTCAGCTCACTTGTTTTAGTTATCTTAGAATGAGCTGTTTTTATTTGCAGATGCTGTGGGTCGTCTTCCATGGAGTCCGCCATGTTGAACCGCCATGTTTCTATAGTAGCCCAGAATGGACAAACCAAACACTGGCTGTAGATAGGACCTGTTGCATTTTGCGGGCACCAGAGTTACTCCTACACACTACAAAGCCTGTTCTCATTTCCAGTTCATCAAATACAGATGTGACCAGAATACAAATGTTCAGTTGGTTGCAATCTACAACTTCCCTGCTAGATGGCACAGTAAAGGATCTGAATATTTCCTTCCTATTAGTAACACACATGCCTAGCGACACATTTATAGAAATAGAGCACACAGATAAACATACATGAAAAAAGTGAGGTCTGCTCCCAGTACTACCCATCTGTTCTTCAAGCCTCGAAGCAGGGCTGTTATTATTTAGCATCTGAAATACACACATGTTCTCCTCACGTTCCACAGCATTAACATATGGCGATCAATAAAAGGAACAGATTGACTTTGTCTGTGCGTGTTTGTGTTGCTTTGATGTACAAAGAGAAAATGATCAAAATTTAATCTTTGTATGTTTCTTCTTCTTCTGTTCTGACCGTCTGTCTTGCAGTCTATGCAGACTTTGTCAAGAACCAGTAGAGATAGATTTCAGTTCACTTCTGGCATCGTGTATCCATCTCAAATGTCTCCCAAAGGACCAAATCTAATTGGAAATTAGAGGTAAACTGCAAGTAATGCTAAACAGAGTAAAGAAATACAATTAGTGTCAAGGCATACACCTAAAAAAGCAGTGGCAATCCAATACCTTAGATTAGATACAGACAACAGAATGCGTGAATGTAGAACATAGGAATGTGCAGGAGGCATTTCCAAATACATAACTGAAACTCCAGTTGTTTGTTTCGATCACACACACACAAAACAAAAACAGGTGTGAAAAATTAAATCACAAAAAAAGCTGTGCTGCAAGTAACCACAACACACGCACACACAGACTGAAAGGACACATGGATGCAATCAATCAAGTAGTTGTGAACAGATACAGATGATGCCAAG
>JAGRRF010011991.1:20272696-20286249 GCA_019097615.1 Morone chrysops
ATTACTCTCATATTGATCTTTAAGTTTGTTGGCTTGCACCTGTCTATGATATTGTAAAACTTCAGCAAATAAATATATTCAAGACCACATTGCAGTTGTTCATATTTTTTTTACTTCATACAGACAACAACTGGGGAGCTGAATGATGAATATAGAATGTGTCATTAGTGATAAATCCGGTCTATTACAGTACGTTACAGATTAACACATGGGACATTTCTGGCCCTCCATCCCCCACCCTCTGCACACATCAGTTGTTTCATATCAATTTAAACTACGAAACAAGAATTGTTGTTACACTTATTGTAATCAAGTGAACATTTATCCTAACATTGATTTTAGGTTGCCCTTGATTGCCAACTGCAGAGGGTTTTTTTCATGACTTAAAGCTGTAGTAGGTACCTTTTATAAAAATAACAGCATTTGTAGCATTTGAAAGAATCCATTATGTCTGACACAGATTATATTAGTCTTTATCAGGGAAAGTTTTAGTAAATATGATGAAAAGTTATTTATATAAAAGTTACCATTTTAAATACAGTAGGACCTTAGTACTATGCTCCCTTTCCAAAACAATTCCCTCCTACATATTTATTTATAGACATCAGAGCTGCCCAGTCCAACTATTCCCTTTTGCTGGCCTCAAAGCATTAAAAGGAGCAAATGCCTTGTTCGTGCATTGTTCCGTGATCCCCCCATGACTGAGAAAGACTCCTATCTGTGTATGTGTGCCTTTGCATTGCAATAGGTCACCATCAATGAAAAAAAGAGCCATCTTACATCCCATCTTATTTTTCAACAGCATGCAACAAGAGGCAGTGTTATGAAAGGCTTTTTCAAAGGGCAAAAGTTCCCTTTATTGAAAACCGTTTGTTCTCTGAAATGTATTCACAAAGCCTGCCACAGTCTCTCCTGTGTGCTATGAACCATGCATTCTAATAGATGGTCATAAATGAGAGAATAAATAATTGACATCCTGCATGAAGAAGCTCTAATGAGTGTTGGTCTGAGCCAGAAGCCCTTGGGGGAAAATAAACAATCTATTTATTAAATAAAATGGAACATGATGAAGGTTATTATGCTCGGTCACACATCTGAAATAGGTTCCCTTTTTTAATTTTAAAAGCACATCATGCATGGCATAACAGCTTGGATTGCACACAAGTGATCTATCTACATATGCAATTTACTGTTGAGGATGAAATAATCTGCTGTCTAGATAGATTGACCTATCCATTTGTGTTGTTTAAATGCCTGAGGTAGAAAGGATATGACTGGTTGTGTTATTGATCACAGACAGGTAATCACCAACTCTGATCCTTAATTACACATATAGATTATCTGAGGAACCAGTAGCAGCTGCATCTCTACATCCTGCACTCTAACTGACAAGGTCACTGTGAAGACAGCTGTGCTAAAATGGAGTTGCCATACAGAAGTGACACAGTCAGTACATAATAATGTTAACTACAGAGCAACTGGCAGCAGCCACACTTCCACAGCAGTGTAGCTAAAGAGGGACAAAGATAATTCAGATTAATAACTGGATCATAATCCACTGCACAGACTGGGAGTTTGACTGATTAGAAACCCACTACAGAGTGAGAATAGAGTTACATGATATTGGGATATTGTGTCGCTTTTGTATTATGAATATATGCCTATAATGAATTCTCTATCTCTGAATTTCAAGTGAAATTTCACAGTTGAGTGTATCATTAATCAGATTAACACACTGTAGCTTCTAATATGGCCATGTTTGCGACAAATGGTTGCTGAGAGCCACAGGACTCATATTAATGTGCTGAATGGAACCAAAACAATGTGCTAAAAGGGGTTTACAAAAGCTGTAAAGAGCAGTGGGGTCAATGTATTAGGCACCCTTTCACAGATTAATTTCATTCAATGTTAACATAAAAAATAAAAACAAGAAATACAGTTAATTAAAAAACTATGATCAAGACAAGAGTGGAGACACAATGAGGGCTTTGTACAAGGCCCAGGAGTTTGACCTGTCTTTTGTAATACAGTACTTGCCCCCATTTGTGTACAGTCATATCCCTCCCCTACTTATCCCTCCACATCCTGTGGTCCCACCTGCACCAACCCACATGGAAACTACTTCAGCACCATCACTAACAGCCTTCTCAGAGGAATACTCAGACACGCTTTCTGAGAATATAAGAATAAGTGACTCTCAGCTACAATCAAGGAGTGGTCATAAGAAGTTGGACAAGCTAGTCTTAGGTTACTTTCTCAACAGGACATAGTGGAGGGCAGCATCACTTACATTTGAGACTTCAATACTGCATTGAAAATTTGGGCACAAGCACAATTTTATAAAAAAACAACAACAATAGATTGCTAAGAGACTGGAATATAGTGTATGTGTCTGATCGGATGAGTGAGGGACAACTCTCTTCTCTTCTCATTATGAGTGGAATTGTAGCTGATGATTTTAAACATCCTCCTGTGAGTGACTAAAGTTAACATGTTTATGTCTGCATCTTTTGTTATTGTGTGTGTGTGTATTTTCAGTAGTGTGACAGTGCATTAGACATTAGAGACTTTATTCCCTGCTGGAATGCACAGCCTACTTGCCCCCTTGGAAATGACAAGAAAACTTTGGGTTGAAACAATGTCTTGCAATCATCTCATCCTCAGAATTTAACAAAAAATGTTAGAAATGTTGGTAATGAAAAACCGAACTAATCTCTTATGATTTCTATTTGGTGTTTTCATGAAAACCAGGTGCACAATCTGGCAAATTTTGAGTCTTTCTAATTTCAATTCAAATTCTATTAACACTAAGAAGAACATCTGCCATGCAAAATTGCCAATGCAAAATGGTCTCAAATGGCTCTGACACTGCATAAAAGCAACACATGTTGTCTGTTATTCCTCTGACAATTCTGTGCTACTTTGTTTTCCCTCTTTTCCAGTTTTCACTTGCTCTCTATCTCTCTCTCCGTGGGTTGGTTTAATAACTTTGCATTGTGACAACTGTGATTTCCCCCAACACTCTGTCTCTCTCTTTCTGTGACAACATTGCGGTGTGACAGTTTCTTGTTGTTCTGATGTCTGTGTTTCCCATCAGCTTTCACTCTCGGCTTGTAAGAGCTTAACCAGCGGCTCCCTGTGAGCCCAAGCGTAATTACAACAGCAACAACATCAGCTCAGCTATTTTGTCTGACAACAAAACTGGCTTTATTCAATTGAGTTTTGGGTGTGTGTGTTGTATCTGTGTGTTCATGATGTAAAGGCTCGTATGTGTCATGTGTCAGCATGACATGTATGTCTTTTTGTTTTTCAGTTATTTTAAGTGTATGCGGCAGTAAATTCATCCATTAATTTATTTAAAATATATGTTATTATTATTACCTGCAGAGCGTAAAATAGTCTTTGAGATACAATCATACAAGCAGCTACTGTTAGCATGTAGATTTATTATAGTCTTAGTATTCATTTTGAGATAGCTTAAGTAAGATATGCAATATCCAGCCTTAGAGAAAAAAAGGGTAAACAAGTATGTGTGATAGATAGATAGATAGATAGATAGATAGATAGATAGATAGATAGATAGATAGATAGATAGCTAGATAGATAGATAGATAGATAGATAGATAGATAGATAGATAGATAGATAGATAGATAGACGATAGATAGATAGATAGATAGATAGATAGATAGATAGATAGATAGATAGATAGATAGATATGATAGATAGATAGATAGATAGATAGATAGATAGATAGATAGATAGATAGATAGATAGACTTTAGTGATCCTAAGCTGGGAAATTGCAGTAAAAAAATCTTAACCCTTCATTTGTCAGTAAGCCCATCTTCTTTCTCAGTTAGGTTGAATTTAGAGCAGAAGTCCAACAACTTAGGATCCTGGTGTAACAGCCTTGCTTTCAATTTCAAAGCTCAATTCCTTTTGGCAGAAAAGACTGTTACTGTGGATGTTGTAATGGAGCAAAAAGGCTTGCTGTGTAAAATCAGATCACAGTTTGAAAGTACAATATGAATCAGCTCAGACTAGGGATTCTGATCAATATAGAAACAGGGAAACTAAAAACAACTAGAAGAAGTAGGACTAAAGGTGTTTGAAAATCATCACTGTAGTTGCAACCTTTCTGAAAAACTACCTAACAACTTCAGTCAGGTGTTATCTACATTCCTGACAGGAGTAATCAACATCAAAATATTTTTATAATGGCCTTTATCTTTTATTGTACTTGTTTAAATTATTTATTCCACTTATGTTTTGCTTCTATTTGCAGTTGTCTTAAGGGGGTGAGACAAGGGGAGATTATTCACTGTATATTTATATATCCACTATAACATTTAAGAAGGATGAAAGATGGAGGATACATGCATGATGGACACTGCGGCAGGGGGTAAAACAGTCATTTGGTTTTTAATGAAAGTTAAAATGTTATGGTAAAACCGAGGCTTACATAACACCAAATGAGTGCTCATTTGTCATCTATTAGTCATTATTTGGGTTTTGAATGAATGTAGTCTGCAGAGAAAGAGTGTGCTGAGCAAGAAATGGAGGAAGAGCAAAAAAAACAACTATATATATATATATGTAAAAAAGAAGCAGGGAGCACAAACAATGAAACAAGATTAAGAAAAAGAGAAAGAAGAGACAGACAGAAAAGTGATCTGGAATAAAAAAGATGAAGAGACGAGGGATGAAATAAACTAAAGAGGAAACCATCAAATTTTCCCAGAAGGCCCTCTAAGTAAGAAGATTTCATTAGTAATTGATCCATGTGTGCTGAAGCATGCATGATAAAATGCTCGACAGATGACTACATTAGTTTGCATTGCAGACATTTTGGGACTTCAATGGTTTCAGACAGAGAAATAATTTAAAAGCTGCATGCTCCCAGACATTGGTATTGAGTTTGATTTTATCTTTCAACTTCTAAGACAAACAACTGTCTCACATAGTACTTACAAAGCAACAACAAAATCAAAGACAAAACAAAGTCAATAGCTGGTGTGTAATCACTGCATTGATATAAAACCTGTCTATTTGGAATCTAAAATTAATGAATATATATAAGCCGTTTTCCCATCAGTGCCATGCTGCCAGACAAGAATTCATCAATCCTACACCTTTGCAGTTTGGAGATAATTTGGGATCTGCTTTTTCACAAACTATTTACACTACTTTTCAGCCATCTGGTGAGTGATGTTTCATTAAAACATAACAAAAATACATTGTTACTGATGGTAGCTGGTATTTTATTTAGTGAGACTGGGAGTGGTTTTAATCACAAACATGGTTGAAATCTGATTTACATCACGTTTTTCCTTGCTGTCAATCAACAGACAGATCCCAGGTAATCTCTCATTTGTGAGTGATGGTCAGCAAAAGAAGACTATCATTGAAGACGCCCAGACTAAATTTTGTTGCACGAATTGCTGCTTCTTAAAGGCCCCAAATAATCATGGTGAATGTATTCAGAACTGTGTGTTCTTGATTGACATCTCCCCCACTCTTCTGTGTGTGGTGCTGCACCTTTTGGAGCAGAAAGACACCTTTATTTTGTAAAGTTTGGTGAACTGTGATAATTCCTTGTACAGCTTGTACACTGAAAGAGAACACCTGACTTGAAAATGGATTTTCTAGTCTACTGTGGATCTACTGTGCTCCAAACAGGGATTTAAGGGCATATTGACCCACACACAAAAGACAAGACACAACCACAGTTCAGGTAGACAGGGAAGAATACCCAAATGCAAGCAGAGCAGATCGGTTCCAGATATTTTACACCTGCAACTAACTAGAGTTTTTGAATGCAGTAACCAGCTGGAAATATACAGTGTTGAAGGAATGAATGGTGGTAAACTATCCTGAGCCTGAGTTGGCATATGGAGCTCTGCCACATTAAGATGACACACAATCTCAGTTTTCAAGTCTGCACTACATTGGGATTTCACACTACAGGAAGTTTTCTGAAGTCGAGGGAGCTTCAGTTTCTTTGTCAGCCATGAACTATATGGCTTTGTGCAAAGGGTAAGTTTAGATGTCTTAAGTCTGAGTTTCATCTAAGTCATAGTCAAAGTCTACCTTTGTGAACCTGGCCCCAGGTCTAACTGATTGATTAAATAAACTAGAGACTCAGGTTAATTGCAGGCTTACAGTCAACAACAAGAAGTTAGTCAGAGCAAGCAAGCAAGCAAGAAAAACAGTTCATTGCAGGAAGGCAGGTCAGAGACAGACAGCACGTCTAAAAACACAGGAACAGGGAGCAGGTGAACAGGAACAGCACGGAATGCAATGGCAGTAAAGCAACACAGACAAACTAGCAAATGAGCAGACTGAATGACAGCTGCGGCTTGATGCACAAATGAGGTGCAATTATGCAGGGTCAGGGGACTTCCAAGGGCAGAAAACACTGTTGAGGGAAACAAAGTAGTGGGTTCTTTCACAAGGAATAATTCTCAATCTGTATGCCGTGAACATGGTCAGTCATGATCAATCAAAGCCAAAGTACTGTCCCAATTTGAAACCTGAATTTATGTATGATTCAAATTAATTGATGTGTCCATAGTCCATACATTTTTTGGGGGATGCTTTGTGAACTGTGTGGATTTGAGTGACTTTGGGGTATCTCAACTAGTAGAGATGGACCAATTCATTTTGATTTTGAATATGTGGTAGAGTTATTAACAGGGAGAGACGACTAACCAGAACAGGCAGTGTATATGTAAGAATTATTTTATTGCAAATATATAACAGGTGTACAGTGTCCCAAATGTAAATTGGTTGTACTGCATCCTCCTGTTCTGTTTGTAGTCGTGTCACACTCCAGGGTTTAACTCTTACTTGCTGTTCAGGTGGACCTGGTGTGCACTAGAAACCTGTGTTTGAAGCTGTGCAGCATCTGTCAGTGCGTGAAATAATGAAGAGAATTGCTAAAAATGATCATATGTTTGCCACAAATGTTCCCCAGCACACACAGTGGCAGAAAAGGTCTTGCCGAGGGTCTCAGGGACTTTTTATATGAGCCAACTAGAATTAAAATACACTGTTTGAAAATTTAACATGCAGCTCAATAAAAAGGCTTGGAGTTGTCAGTGGCTCTCGGTGTGAAGAGAACAACCTGGTAATGAACTGTCAATTAGCCCAGCTAACAAAGCTAACACGATGAGACACAGACATGTGTGTGTGCGCTAATGTGTATGTGTGTCAGTGACGGACAGGGATTACATGGGTTTGTCGTTTCATTTTTGTGCGTGTAGGTGTATATCAATGTGTGTTTTGAATGTTAAGGTATGCATGTGTGTGTCTTTGTCTGTGCTGACGGGCTAGGAAGCTAACAACCCGAGACACAGGATTGGTTGACTTGATTTAACAGTACAGACACATAGAGTGTGTGTGCGTGTGTGTGTCAGTAGGAAGACAATGAAAAAGAAAAGAGACAGAGTTAACTCGGCTAATGAAGCTAACAAGACACTGCCCCTGTGTGTGACTGTGAGAGGAGTGAGAGATTATGTGTGTCTACAGTATGTGTTGTAAGCTTCTATTGGATTCATGCAGAGTGTGTGTGTGCTAACCTGGCTAAGCAGTAAAGACACGTACGTCAGGCTGCAGAACTCTCTAATCAGCAGTGTCACTTTACATTTCTATACATCTAACCTCCGTCTGGCTATGCTGTCTATCTGTTTTCTGCCTGTCTCACTCTGTCCTCTATCTCTTGAAAGGAAATTGGTACGTACAAAGGCTGTTTTCTCTAGATGTAAAGAATTTAGCTGAAGACACATATGCAGGAATGCAACTGATTTGTGCTACTCTCAGGCCATAACTTCATATGACAAAAATGAGAGGAACAACTAAAGCTACTAGTGCATTTAACTCCACTTTTGCTAGTTAAACATAGCATAATCTGGGCACAAAGTAAGGTGCAACGGGGTTGTATTTAGTCTCTGAATTATATTTTGGGTGTCACATAAATTACACCAATTAGAATGTCATCCCTTTCAAAGCCAGGTGTAAGATAAGATAAGGTTGCTCCTAGTATAAGACCTGCTCTGGAGCTTCAGCACAAGGTTTCACGTGTACAAGGTTATTTACCTTCAGTCAGATGCAAAGACAAGTGTTAAAGATTATTTCTGTTTAACTTTTTTGAAAGGCTGAGGAGGCTTCTGCTCCTTGCCTGGACTGACAGTATCCTGCTGTGTTTCCCAAATCTCTACAAAAAACATTATCATGACCAATAGCCATAATGTACAAAAATATAGGAACAAGATACTGTATTATGAATCGAAATCAGAAATTCCCTTTAATGTTTCTCTCTTTTATTTGTCTCTCTTTTTCTTTTTCTTCATTTACCTTTTACTTTTGTTCTTGTACTTTGTATCTCTCTTCTCCTACTTCGGCCCATCCCTCATTCATCTCTTGTTTGTGTGTATGTGCGTGCGCATGTGTGTGTGTGTGTGTCTGAATGTGTGCCAGATAACCTGTCTGAGGTGCTACTGAGGTTAATGAGGGGAGAAAGCATCAGGCTCCAGATCCCTTTAATAAACCTTGTCAGCTCCACCCGTCTGGTGCATGCCAATGAGTTACCTAAACGTATCGCTGCTTCTGTGTCAGTGGAGAGAGAAAATAAAGTCTGTATAAAGAGAGTGAGGCTTGGGTCTTAAAAGGAACTATGAATGACTTGAAACGTGGCCTTTGATGAGTTGCAGAGTTTGCAGACGGGCAGGTCAGTTTGTTATCAGGGACAGATGATGAAGCAGACAGGGACAGAATCTATTCAAATGGAGCTGAGCAATTTGGGATGAGATGAGGTTAGAATGGCTTGAATTAGATAAAGCTTCAATAATCTCTATGGGGAAATTGGGAAAGAGATAAGAATATTTAAGACAGAACAGTTTGTTACTATAAACTGAATTAAAAAGTCAACACACGTCAACTGCAGGTCTGGTAGAAAAGGTAATATAATTATAGGTGTTAGGGTACAGAATAGGGGAGGGGTAAGAACATCGGTGCCAGCAGTTCTCCGACGGGCCACTCGGGACAGTGGTACACTATCAGCAGAACAACAACGTCATACTTTTCCTCATTCGCTGCCCAACAAGACTCATAATTCCTATGGCAACCAGAGGGGTTTGACAGTTGGACATACAGTATGCTGTGGGCATTATTGTATCATTCACAGTACAACATATAGTCAAATGTATTCTCTGCGCACTTCCTGCATGAGCTGTGTGTGTCGCAGGACTTCTTGCTTTTTATTTCAGCGTTCATGTTAACAGGTAAAAGCAACCACAATGCCAACCTGAGCAGTGCATACACATCTCACATGTGGTTGTAACGATGAGAGCAGTTCTCAGCAAAAATATACAGTTAAAATGACTTCACCATAATACTAGAATCTTATACACTTTTCCCTAAATGTTCTATGTCTGTTGAATATGACAAAGACATGAAAAACTATATATATATATTTTCATCGACAACCTTCTGTTGGACATAATCCATTAATTTGTCAACAAGGCTTTCATTGTATTATATTTATCAAAGGAAAAATAAATGTAGAAATATACGGCTGGCAGCTGCAGAGACACTGTGGACGTCACTGACGTGCAAGCTGCACTAGGTCAGTGAGGCAGCTGTCACGCACTGCTCAGGATGGCAGTGGATCCCAGCCATAAGTATTAGCATAGGAGTGCTGGGCAGCCACTGTGCAGCACCCGGGGACCAACTTTAGTTCTAAGCCAGTGCCTTGGTCAAGGAACAGGCATACTATACAGAGAAAGGCCCTGCCAGTCTGCGTGTGAAGCAACAGTGCTAAGCACTGAGCCACCGTGCACCGGTAGTTTTATCAGCATGAGGTTTTTTTTACTAAAAAAAGTGGGAGTTTCACATTAGGGAGGATCTCAGGAAATAAACTGTTGTGTTGCATTATAGGGAAATGTGGGATCTAGGGATTAGTCAACTAAAGAGTTTATCATCATGATATAATACTGTAATTATGTAATCAACACAACAGTGGTGATCCAGAACCAAATATTTCTCTGTCATGGGAAATGTCATGCAAAAGATGGATGGAAAACACTACATTTCTACATTATATGTAGAAGCGCTCCAGTCCATAGCAGCATAAATGATCAAGCACTGAGCCCAGGCTTTGCAGCCTTGTGGGTCCCTGGTAAAAAATAGCTTGAATAAACTTGACCCCCTGAGGAGGAATCGTCTAGCATCTTGTGTGCTTTTCCTCCACGTTCCACCTTTCAATCTGCTCGCCCTGGACACAGACACGAGTCGTCGTTTGTCTTCCTGTTTTCATGCTGCAGATGGTTCTTCATCAGATGGCTGCTGCACTCCTCCTCACTGCCCTCGGTGACGCTTTTCACCATAGAGGTGTAATCACAGAACTTCTTTAGGTGATATGATCCAGAGCTGAGAGTGGATGTGATGTATGGAGTGAAAAAGAAAAGGTGACAGTGTTATATGCAGAACTGTGCACACAGTGTTCAGAATGTAAAATTATGAAACTCTCCCAACTCTCTCCCAACTGTCTGTGCCAAAGCAACCATTCAAAGCAATGTTACTGTAGCTGACATTCACAAGAGAGAATCATCTCTTGGTGGGTGTGTGTGTGTGTGTGGGTGTGTGTGTGTAGGTGTAGGTGTGTGTGTTTCCATTCGTAGCTATAATACAAGCTGCACAACTGTCCTCCATGGACAGAAAAAGAAACAGAGATGTGGTGGTTTTAACAGATTACTAGAGTCAGTTCTGCCTCAATCACTTTGTCTGAGTGGTGGTACACTGCAATACTAGCATGCATGCGCGCACGCACACACACACACACACACACACGCGCGCACACACACACACGCGCGCGCGCACACACACCATAAAGAAGGAAATGCAGCTCTGTTCATACTGCAGGCGAGGGAGAAACTGCTCTCCTCATATCTGCCTCTCTCTTATAACATTACTCTATATACCCAACATACCCTACACACACACAAACTCCACACACACCTGTACTCAGTGCAAGTTCCCCAATGAAATGCCTTCCTTGTACTTGAAGAAAAACTTTAGAGTAGCTCATATTTCTTCTAGTTCTTATTCATATGAGTAAAGATCTCTGCAGAGTCATACATCTAAATACAAGACTGCAGAAAGAAAAAGAAAGATAAAAATAATACAAATAAAAAGGAAGAGTGAGAGAGAGGGAGGTAGGAAAGGGTGAGAGAGAGGGAGGGAAAGAAGGGGAAAGAAAATTGTGATTGCATTCATTTTGCAGTCAGATCTTTTGTTCTGCATCTCTAAAAAGGAGCCATCTCCATTTAAATTGCTTTCTGTGGCAACAGAGAGGACACACAAACACCCATGCACACACAAACACCCACACATACATGCACCATCAAGAATACACATATGTGCACCTGCACAACCGGACACATCAACATACACCCAGAGGTGTGTACAAACACAAAGTCAATTTCTTGACTTCTTTCATCAATACACACAAACACGCTCACACACATCAATACACAATTCATGTTTATGTGTGTGTACATGCTTATCCTGTCTGACAAAGTGAAAAACCTGTAGTGTGTTGAAGAAATAATTGAATGTACTAACTTATTTCAATAACTTCGCCAAGTTAAGGTTTTTATCCGTGAGTTTTTTTATATTCTTAATCAGGGTTGAATTGTTTCTTTTACGTTAATACATTTTATCAGTTACTAAATCCAACTTGAAATGTACTACTCACAATGAATATGTTTTCTGTTGCTTTTTAAATTAGTACTTGGGATCCCATGCCCACTGCATAACTATGAATATTAATCAGAAAATGGGATATGCTTTCATTTTTGTGTTATCATTCTTGTTTATACAGACATTTAATTTGGACTGTGGCCATCTTGTTTGGCATTGAGGTAAACACTGCATACATTGGGATGGAAAGAGGATTTGTCGCTCACAATTCAGTGAGAGTTTGGTCCAGTGTCTTTGATGTTTTGTTGTAAAGTTAGGGCTGTCTTTTGCACTGAGTGGAAATGGTGTCTTGCATCTCTGATTGAGCAACCCATGAACTGCCTGCATATTTTATCTTTAGATTTCAGAATTTTTTAAATGTTATCAAACAGTTAGTTGTAAGCTGACATTTAAGCATGGAAAGCAGTTGTCTAAGAAATGTTAAAATTGCATTTCAAGGTCTGTCATAAATGTGACTGCATAGGGTTTCACTACAGAAACAGACCACAGGGGCATTCCCAGACTTCACTGGGGTGGCACAAGTAGGGCAGTGACTTATGCAGAGGTGGCATGAAGTATGTGTCTCAGTTTTCCAGTCATTCCCAATTTACGCAATTCCAATACTGTTTAGTAACCCCGTTCTGCAGACATATTCAAATATACTTGGTAAAAATAACACATTCATACTGCATGCAGAAATCTGCATGTTTTTGAACAAAAACTGCATGGAACTTGCATTAAGTGGGCATGACTGAAAAGGGGAGACCTAAATTTAGAGTGTTGTTGAATTTCCTTCCCAACATGCTAGTTGGTTGGTACCAATGGATGCGCTACGTCATCTAGTTTCATATGATACCAGTATCTTCACTCTAGCTTTAAAATGAAGCCCACTGCAGCCTCTCTAAGAGAGTGGAAGAGGTAACGATGATGGGGTGGCCAATCAGATTTCAGGGTGACCCCCTCTGAGAACACTCCTGCCCAATAGGACCGGTATGATTAATTCTACAACATAGATTTTAGTAAATGCAGAAACATACATACACACACACAAACACACACACAAACACACATATACACACACAGGTGCTAACCCACTTAAGTGTTGCTGCCGCATATAGTTTTGCTTTAATCACATTTCTTGTCCCAAGTGGGAAAAACGTAAAAAAAGAAAAACTTTTAAAATATGAAATTTGACATGAATTTAGCTTTTTTTTTCCCATCTCTAAATATCATCATAAGAAATAGTGTCGGCCAGCAGCCTGCAGATGTTAACACGCTGCTGTTCATTTCAGACCAGTGATGTCATTTTTCATAGTGATGGAGAGGAGTCAATCACAAACTGGATGCTCAGCTTTAACTATGAGACACAGCTGTCTCATATTGGCAGAGTTGACACAAACAAGGTGCTCTTGCCTCATTCTGTTTACTGGCATATAACACACAAAATTATAGGGGAACAGTAATATTTAATGTTGACATTCAAAAACGTCAGTTAAAGTTCCTGATGAACTGAGCTCTGAAATTGAAAGTTTGATATAAAATATTTGACATTTAAAATCTATGAATATAATGTAATGTGTTTATCAGAAAAAATTATAACCTTGAATCATAAAGATGTTAAGTGTAACGAATATCTTAATTAACAAAATCACACATGCACACACAGTTTTGGCTGAATGTTGTGGTATGTTGAGAGTAACGTAATTGTAACCCCCCTTTTTTTCCTATTGAGAATTACAGGTAATTTTGGGTTTCAAGTTCACAGTTTTGGACCAATTATCAGGATTCTAAGGTAACGCTCATGGAGCCCAGGA
>JAGRRF010011991.1:20286349-20303377 GCA_019097615.1 Morone chrysops
AATGCCAGCTCTCTCTCTCACACATTCATACAGACTAAATAACAAACTTTTACTCTTTTTTTCTTTTAACAGCTTATGAAGCCTGGGCTACATAATGCAAATTGAAGCTATTCCCCTGAGAAGCATCTCAAACTTTAAAATTCAAACCTGGCACACACGCGCACACTGGCTTAAGGCATTTTTAATTTTCCTGCATCATAACTGCAAACCTGTAACTAATTCCACAAGTTGCTTAAGCATAAAAGAAACAATATACAGTATATACACACACGTACAGTGTCACTGTGTTAATCTTGCAGACACGCTGCTCATTAACATGTTAAATGTTAAATGTTGTTCTGTAGTTTTTAAGTATCAGACTTGGTTTGCGGAATAATTCAGCTGTGTTTAAGTAAAACTGCTGGTATGTTGCATTTGAAGAGAACATGGTTTTTTGTTGTTATCGTGCCATCACTAGGTTGATATTTTTGTGTTTGAATGAAATGTCTTAACAAAATAATGAATGAATTGTTAGGAAATTAAAGTGTGTAGAGATATTCAAGTTCACCAGAGCATGAATCTTAATGTCACCGATAATCCCCTGACTTTTTTTCATAGTGCATGTAGCACCATGATAAGGTTAAACCCTCAGTTTGTTCATATTCCGTACTTTGGGTCTAGCGTTAAATAGCCAATGGTAGTATGCTAACACGCTAAACTAAGATGATGACTATGGTAAACATTGCCTGCTAAAAATCAACATGCTAACATGGCTATTGTGAGCATGTTGACATTGTCACGAGACGCTAGGGTGGCTGTAGACTCTTGTGAATGCTAACTGCTGGACCTTTCTGCTTTCTGCTTACTGTTATTCACCAAAAGGCATTGTGTGCAACCATGAAGCCTAACAAATAACTACATTTCCCTACTCAAAACATTTGCAAAGCCAATTTTAGAGGAATTTGAAACCTACACTGTTTCAAATTCTTTGTGTTTGTTTGCCTGCTTGTTGTTTTCTTTTTCCTAGGTCTTCTGGTGCATGTTACCAACATGATCCACTCATAAAACACTGCTCCATAGCACTACTAGTGGCCAAAAGCTTTACAGGGTACCTTTAAGTCTGTTGGGGTAAGTCCAACTCATTGACTTCTCTAAATGCTAACTATCAACATGACAAAGCATTTAATCTTTTCTGTTTTTCACTATTTTTTTCTTTTTTAAAGCTGTCAATGATGTTTTTAAATTAGTATTTTTCCAGCATGTCACCAGGTCAAACCTTGAGACTTCAAAGCAAAAACATTCTTGCAATGTCTTTGTGGAGTCAAGCATATCATCTCTCATAGCAGTCAAGTCTTGGTCAAGACTCAGGACCTCATTTTGTTGACTGGAGTTCATGTCTTGAGATTCAAATCTCAAATCTACAGCTCTGCTCCTTTCACTCTGCAACTGGGATACATTTACTTTAGATGTCAGTGAGAACAATGCTTGATGGGTTTAATCATAATTTCTTTCCAATTTAGGAGAGGTAATCTATTTCTCAGCTAGAGGAAATACTCTGTTAACTCGTTTATTCATGGCAACGAACATATTCAGTTACAGGATCTCATCAAGTTTATGTAAACATCTCAACAGGACTCAAACCCTCATTGAATTACAGAATTATGGGTTACACTGCCAGTGTTAACATAGCCAGTAGGACATCACAATAAGGAGAGATGAGACAGAAAGGAAGAAGAGAAAATAAAATGAGGAAGAAAAGAGGAGTGGAGAGGATGAGAGGTGATGAGAAGCTGAAAGGAGGAAAAGATGACAGAGAAGAGGAGGGGATGAGAGGGGAGACGTAATGATGCAAGTGCCCGAGATAAGTGACTGCCATCTGAGGTTGGCAGGCCCAAAACACACACGGACACACAAACACACACATACACACACACTCTTCCCCGCTGTGTAGAGCCCCTGTGCCACATGAAAAATGTTCGCTCTTTTCTCAGCTTGTTTACAACAGTGGCACTTTTCAATTAGCTGGGCAAATGCACACACACACACACACACACACACACACACTTATACTGACACATTGACACAGAGTTAGGGCACATACACACAACAGAGTGCAAGCCTATTTTTCAGTAGAGAAAGCTATCTGTGGAGAATACAAACACAAAAGAGGCTGTAGAACAAATGAGCTCTTGCACGCACACACGCACACACACACAGCTAAGCAGCTAAGTAAATGAGTTAAGGCACTGTCTTACACACATACAGTTCTTGAGAGTGTGTGTGTCTGCTGGGGTTTATTTTTAAGACCTCATGCCACCCATCAATCAAACACAGACAGAGACACAATCATATAGACTAACATACATACACAGATGCCCACAATCATTCTGATTTACGTACAGTACTTAAATGCACACACACAGGTCTTTTAGTTATTCTTTCGTAGACGGTTTCTCTCGACAAAAAGTCGGACTACTGAATTCCCCAAATCTCTGATTCATTCTCATTCTCTTTCCGTGTCTGTAATTGGCACCGCACAGAACATAGTCACACTTGGTCCACACAAAGCCATAGATGTACCTCAGTGTGCATACAACACTGTGAGCACAGTGCACACAAGTCAAATTTCATCAATATTCAGTCGTTGACAAGATTGGCCGCAAATGAAGACGACAAGTTCAGTCTTTTGAGCTAGTGTGAGCATTGTGTCTCTAAAGTGTTTTTAGTATTTGTATTTTTTTATATTTTTCATATTTTATTTAATCAATTAATATAGTACGAATACTTTTTTCAAAGTTCTATTTCCCAAAAGAAGTAGCAATGAAAAAGTGACAAAAAAGGGAATGTTTGAGGACATTTTCAAACGTGGAGATTTTGAGCTCAAAACTTGTTGTGTCCAAATATACACCTGAGCATCATCAAATATTAAAATAAATAAGGATCTTAGCAGTGAAATATGGCTGTGATTCTCAAATCTGGATTTTGTCCAGATCTTGTCCTGTGCTAGTGAATCTATCTTTAATGTTCTCAAGTCTTAACTTGCAGGCTGATTACAGCTTGCATTTTTGTTTTTGTTTTTTCAATAGCGTCCTCTATAGTAATCCTCTGAGTCGCAAACAACAAAATTGTATATGATGTTGTCTTTTGTAATTTCTTTTGATTAATACATAAAACACGAGACACACATAAATAACAATTTTTCCTACTCTTCTGCTCCTCTTTCTCTCTTCTATCCCTCCCCTGCAATGCCTCTCATTGACTTTCTTCAACTGCAACCCCCCCTCCCCCCTCCTCCAATTTTCTTCCTCCTTCCTCATCTGGCTTTCTCATCCATTTAAACATGTATGTTAGCGCAAATGTGGAAAGATTGCATCATCTTGGTTGGTTGGCAATTTTGAATACATGTAACTGACCTCCTTATTAAGACCTATTTGTTAAGAAGAAGACATATAAGATTAGAAATGTTAACAATTAAGATTGAACTGAATTTAAAAATTGGCCTGCTTGGGTTTGGTTTGCTTTGGTTGCCAAACCAGTAATTGCCTTTAAGATCAATCTTCAAGGATTTGTTTTTGTATGAAACAGGATGTAATGTTGTCTTATATTTCTGTTGAAATGGCCTTACCTTGAACGAATCAGTATGTCTGAGGAGGCACCTTTGTCGTAAGACTCAAATACACACTCAGACTGTTAACATGAAAGCATGGATGCACTAGCACATACTGTAAAAGCAAAATATAAAAGATTGTCAGAGAGTAAGCGAATTTTAGAGAAAGTGAAAGAGAGAGTAAGAGGGTAGTGGGGTTAATCATCAAGAGAAATGCTGCTTTTGCCCTTCAAACATGAATTATACAACGGCTACTCTTAGATCTATTTAAGGGAAAGCGACACCGAAAAATATTTCATATACTGAGGCTATTTTGATGATGAACTAACTTTTAAAACATTTTTTCCTGTCAGGGATACTCAAAATACGTACAAACGCTGTCCTTGCTACCACCTCTTGACACTGCCTAAAAGCAATAAAACCCTTTAAAAGCCAATTTCATAGAAGCAGTATGATGCCACATAGTGGAAAAAACAGGCTTTGTTTACAATATTCAGAATGATGGAATTTGATGCATAAACGTAAAAATCTAAATCTGGTGCTTTGCAAACTGTGTTAATATTGTTCTCATCTCTCTGCTTGAATTAGTTTCACATTAATTTCTTGATCAGAAATAAATTTCACACAATGATCACACGCAAAGAACCCTGGGTCCTCCTGCACTTTATGATTCTAACTGTGACATCTCTTGGTTCTTAATAATTTCATCTCGTTTAAAATAAATTAAAAAGAAAGTGATGATTAAAACTGTCCAAAAATCCAACTAGGTGTTTTATTATATATTCACTGAGTAATCACAGAGGGCTACTGTGGATGGCTATGGCTCAGGTGGAAAAGCAGATTGTCTTCTGTTAATTGACGGTTTGATCCCCACCTTTTCTTGTCCACACGTTGAAGTGTCCTGGGGCAAGACACTGAACGTCAGGTTGCTTCCAAGCCTCTGGGCATTCACAAACCATTGCATTCCTAATAGACCCTTTTCACAGCAGACATTTTGACTTGCTAAAGCAGGAAAATTACAGATGGAATGAATAACATTAATGATGGCAGAATTCCATAAAGGTAAGCCAGTTCCAGGGTTCTGGTATTGTGCATGCTCACTCACTGACATGGCTTACTGGAACACTTAATGGAATAGAGCCATTGTTAGTGCTGCTATAGTAACATTTGTGCTTTTCCTGCTTTGACTTGACTTTTGGGCTCGTCTTTAGCCTGGTGGCTAAGCTAATTAAAGCAACTATGCCAGGTATGCCCCATGAGGACTGTGTGCTATAAAACAGTAAATAAAAAGACTGCTGAGCTTAAGGAGGATATCCAACAGGTTTCTGACGAACTCCAAAAGAAAAACTCTCTTCTGCATCTTCTGTGACATTTCTTTGGCACCCAACTAGTCCCTTATACTTTCACCCACTGTCAAAGTGATCAGCTTCTGGGGAACATGTCTGCTTCTATTTATCTTTTAGATATTAAACATGAAAAATGTTTTGCCCTTTACTTTTGGCACAGTGTCAGTCAATGGTAAAACTAGATCAGAGACAAAAGCTGTGACATATCTGAGACAAGACAAGAAAAAGAAAGGTTCTCTGTTCCACAAGCCTTATTTATTGTAGAAATGTAAGTATGTATTAAAGGTTTTTACCCTTTATTGACAGGGACACTAAAGGCAAAAACTTGTTTGACTCTCTGAGAGCTAAAGGTTTATAGTTGTATTACTGTCTGAATTAATGCTGTTATTTCCCAAGGCTGTGTATGACATCACTCCCTTCCTACTACATCGTACAAATTTACTGTCCTTCATTTCATTTGAGAGTCCACATTTCTAAGTGTGGAATTTATGCACAATATTTTCCCTAAAAGATTACCGCAGTCGAACAAAAAATCGAGGGCTTTGTAATTTGCATTGAAGGTCTCTAGTTCAGCTGGGGAGAGTACACTAAAATTTTCTTCTGAAAATTGAGCCTTTCCTCATTATAAGTCCTGTTTAAAAAATAAATGTCTAATTATTTTAAATGAGTAATGCATACTCAAACTCTCTAATTGCTGCTGGTGTAAAAGTTAAATTAATTATGCATTCATTTTCTTCAATCACACTTTAAGTCATTAGCTTTTAACTACTTACTTTTGTGCCCCACCATGCTTGGACTTAGATTCAATTTAAAAAAAAGTATAAAATCAAACATGAGGATCAAGAAAAATATGAATGATAAGAAAAAGGTCATGTACTGTTTCTATTCCTCCTCTGTACTACCAGTTCACAACCTTAAAACTATAACTGCTGCATGTATGTATTTTCTGTAGAGTTAGGATAGAGAGGAAAATACTCACATCTACACACCTGTGTGTCTGTAATGTCTTTGAACTCACCTCCCTTCCCCTCATCATATTTGTATGGTAAAGTCAAGCCCTGTTCTGATATGATGACCTACATTCTTCATCCTTTGGGAGAGTTCATATTTTCATTGGTGATTTGTATAAAAAAAGAAAAACAATGATGTTCAGTGTCCGTAACATCATGTATATAAGAAAAAATATACTCTCTCGCTGACTCATTTCCAACTATGCCAGATGTATTAACACAGAGAATGAGCGTGGTGTGTGTCTGTGTATGTGAGAATTCCCCATATATTTTATCCCTTGAATCTACCTTGTTGAAATCATATTTCTATGGTAATGTCAAGAAGTTGTCTCACTCTCGTTGTGACCTACATACTCAGCTTACAGAAAACAACAGAGAAAACAGAGCGAAGACAGTGTCAGGAGGGTTAAGTGTGTGTCAGCTGACATGACTTTATTTTCATATGCTGTTAAAGTCAGTGCCTCTACTGACCAAAGGAAACAGCACCATCTCTGGGATAAATATGATTCCAAATCTGAGGATTAAGGATTACAATAAAAACTGTCTTTTAAAGTGTTTGTTTACTCACAGTAAAGAGACATTTACGAACACAACCTCTTCTTGAGCCTGCATTCATTTTGCCTGTAATTAATCTTATTTAATACATTACATTAATATGAGAAAAGCTTTTGTGGTGTGGAGATTCTTCATTCTGACAAAATTTAACAATGTATCTCACTTTCGAAACAAAAGGCCAAAACGAAAAAAACTAACAAATGCCAAAATTGATTCAGAGTAAACATGCCCTTTTAGTATTTCTCATTTAAATCTGACTGAACACTGCTGTAATGGCAGAGGATCATCACTGGAAAAGGGAAAATATACAGGTCAGTGTCTCATATTATATGAACAAATACCTGACATGCAGAAAATATATATGAATTAATCCTGGATATTATTGTTGCCTCTAACTCTTGGAATATCATGTTCATGTTTTGGTCATGTTATCCTAATCAATCAGTAGTGACTGGTGTATTGGATGTATCGTACAGTAGCTGGGTAACATTTGTCGTGTTGATCAAAGAAATATGTTGACTCTCTACAACCTGTTCAGTTGCAACAGTTTCCTTAACACTTGTTGTCATTATTATCTGGAATGGATTCTGGCTGTGCCGCAGGTAGATGATGTAGCATTCCTCATACTGCTTACAACACCTATTCGTTCCCTGGTTGTTGCAACTGGGGTCACAGCCGTCAGCACAATGCCAGAATTGCTTTAATCCCACTTGTAGATCTGCCGTCAGGTATTATTTTGTCTCCCTACTGCATTGCATAAAGCTAAATGAACCTTTGAAATTGTCTATTAAGGTTTACTTTTAATTCTTGAAGGAACATCATTCCATGAGTCCCTAACCTGATATATTACTCTTGTCCACACATGCAAACCAGGCCACCAAACCACCTAAGCCTCTGTTAAAAGCCTGGAAAAACGTTGACTTACCACAACCTGTGATGGACTGTGAGATAAACTGATGTGGAACAAAATGGTTTGTGTAGCTTTAATGGGTAGAATGAGGAGAGGTGGAGAGTACCTCGTCCATATTTAAAACTGATTCATTCCTACTCGTGTAAAGGATTAAGATAAAAGGGCAGGAGGGTGGCATAGTAAAAGAGGAACACCACCAATATTAGTAACATTATTCAGTGTAGAGTCAGATATGATGACTCCAGCTCCTTAACAGGACCCACAATGCCACTGCCTTTTGATCCTACCAGCTACTGGAAGTTAATTGCACTCATTGTGTATTCCAGTTGTAAAGCAAAACCTGAATCAAGCTCAGATGAACACCAACAGGCCAGAGGATGCTGATGCAGATATCAGTGAACCTCTTAACAATTTGGTCTTTTAGTCAGGCAAAACAGGCACTTTGAAGAAAAACACCTTGAACTCTTGGAATGTTAATTACAAAAACTCACAGTAGAAGATGGGAAACAAAAAGCTGTCTCCTTTGTTAAAGTCTAATGTTTTTTGTAACCTCCCCATGCAGACTTTCTCACTATAATGCTATTTCATTTGCTCTGGATGGGCATAGAGTCATAATTCCTACAGCCGCTAGAGGTCTTTTTCGCTAGAACATAAACATATCTCATTTTGGGGCACTTACTGAAATGACCGATTCAGTTGTTTCGGTCGTTTTTCTTTGAGAAGGCAGTCAATGATAACGGCACTCAGAAACACATTATCCCATTCCAGATTGGCTTTGTTTGTTTTCAGTCAGCCTTCTCTTGCATCTTTCATTATAAAGCTCATGAGACATTTTATAGCAGGACAACAACAAAAACATAATGTTTTTTTTCTTCCTCCAGCCAAGATTGCAACCACAGGTCAGATATTGTACATCACAGACAAACATTAATGATTACAAGGTGAAACTAGAAGGATCAAACAGCATTCATAGCTTTCCTTCTGCATTATATTTTACAGTATAGTAGCAACACGATTCTTAGTGGATAAACCTTCAGGGCCTTCAAATTTTGTCTAACAGTCTATACTTCCTTTTCCCTAAAATTAGGGGAGTGTATGAAAAATGTGTGTCTTTGTGTGTCTGTGTGCACCCTTAAAATGTAAGCTGAGCACAGCACTTTACGTAACATCATTGTGTACTATGAAATCCAAAGTGTTGACTACGGAGCCAACACAACAACCACCAACATCCTGGCTGCACTGTATATCCCTATATATGAGTGTGTACTGCCTGCGATTAAAGTATTAATGTTTTGAAATATTTTATTTGTCCAGGGAATATGGGAGCTGTCCAACAACAAAAACATTAAGCCCCACAATTATGTAGCAGGAGTGAAGAGCTTTTGAGGAGTTTCTACACTAATCCAAAACTGACTTGTCTCTACTTCTTCTTTTATTCCTTGTTAAGTACAGTTAGCTCATTTCCACAGTGTTTAATTATAGTATTAAAACATATTTATGAAACACAACAATCCAAACTATTTTGCTTTATTTCTGTGCAACTTTGCCTCAGTTTGTTTCTCTTTCTATTTAATTCAATTGCATTATTGTTTTATCTTGCCAAAGCCTAAATAGAGTAAAGTAAATATACACATGGAATAAAATAATTAATTAATAAGAAAAGTATGTATATACTTGCAGTATATCAGCAATACTACTATTTCTGTTGTTCTACCTTCCCTGCTTCTCCAGGCAAATGAACTGAGACATGGGGAGACAGTCTGAAGAACGGTGCAAAGTGTTGCATTGTAGATAAGAAACATGCAATAAGGTGTAACAACTTACTTTATCTGTCTTATGTTCCTCGGGCCATGCTATTTGATTCAAACCACAAGTTATCCATAAGGGCTAGGTAGGTCACTGTCACTTCATTTCACCACATTTACTTAGATTAGATCCCCACGTGACAAGAGTTGCTCCTCCATTTGAAGAAGCATGGCTCCCAAAGGGGACAGACTACATTTATTCAGTTTGGTTCCCCACATGACAAGAAAACGAATGCATTTCAATAAAACTGGCCTCCAAGGTGGAAAATGGAGTTTATTCAGTTTGGATCCCCTCATGATACAAGTATGAGAACATTTCAATGAACCTCAGTCGTAGTGTGAAACTAAATTTGCTCAGTTTGGTTCTCGGTCTGCAGAAATTCAAGAAAATGCCATATAAGGTAATATAAAATCTAATTTAATAGTCAAGTAGTTGGCATTTGATATTCACAGCTAAAAAAGTCGGTGACCTAGAATCACACATGTCCAGCAGTGCAGAAAACATCCCCCACTTGGGGAAATTTAGACACTTTACAGTTTGCAATTCCTATAAATTGTCATTCTTAAAATACATTAATCAGAACCCAACTCATGGAGTGTTTAAGTCTACTGAGGCCTCAAGGTAAAAAAAAAAATATGTGTTTAAAAATTCAATTTCATTTCATTCTTGACAGGAGTTTCACTTTCCAAATTTACACTAAAATGGAACAGTTAAATATGTTAGGCTATTTAAATGATTATTTTAGCTGTACTTTGTGATGAAAAATGTGATGCGACAGAGACAGAAATCTGGACTTCCTGGCATGTAGTGGACATGTACTACAATCACTCTTACATTTGCTTGTCAGTTCAAATCCTTCAATGATGAGTGAAATATTTCTGAAACATTAAAAGTGTTATAGTCTGACAAGCTAAAAAACAAAAAATGTCAACTCTATCAGTTATATTTCCAGGAATGGTTACTTAATTTTATTTTCATCTGAGGGAAGTTCTATCCAAATAGTTAGACTTTAATTGAAGATATTCAAACAAGCTTTTATTGTTTTATTGTTGCAGGAAGTCCCAGTCTCAATCATATCCTCTTTTGTATATTTATATTCATGAGACTAAATATTTATCACCAATCTTTTCTCTTTTTTACTTTAATGAAGAGATATATTCATATGTATACCTTAGTTGTTCTCAATATTTAACTTTTTCAAAACACTTCATACAGTCAGCACAGCAGCAGTCATTGCAGATTACATTGTGCATTTAATGACCACATCTTTCGAATGTCATGAATTGTTTTCTCACTGAAACTTAACCACCACCAAAACTCCATTTTGCATGTAAAACCCTAACCCTTTAAGTTAAATGCACAGTCAAAACCAAATGTAATGCAAAATTAAAGTAAGTATATATATCTGCAAGATTCTACACCTAAAAAAAATAAAAATGTAGAAGACCAACCACAGCCGATTCCCATTTGCAGTAGAGCACCTACCCAGCTGATTTATCTTGCAATTTCATGCCATGTATGTGCTGCAAAAGGGCAAATCTTTGGAATGAGTTTTTCTCAATAAATGGGCCCAGCCAGACACAGAGAAACCCCACACAGAGTTCAAAACCCGAGAGGACTTTTTTTTTTCTCATGGAGGTGGAAAGTTTATATCACCAGGCGGATGATCAGATGTCCCAATGAATGCTGGGTGGCTGGACATATCTGGAGAAGATTCCCAAGGATAGATCAGGCATGCAAAAACATGTTTTGTTTGTTTGTTTGTTTTGGGTTTTTTTATGAAGTAACTTCCTCCTTAAAAACAAAACCATTAATGATACATACTTGTTCAGATAGGTATTTGTTCAATCCAAAATCCATCTAGAAGGGGCCTTGGCGTTAGCCACCATTGTTACCTGGTTACTGAACCATGGTTACCAGGCACCCAATCAATGTCACTTGCAATGGTATCATATTAGTGGAATTACTAGTATAATAGTATGATATAAAATATAATACTAAAGGCTACTGAAGCATATTTAAGCAATTCTGATTCATTTTTGTAACAAATACTGTAAGGTAGCACAGTCCATGAAGTATTATGTTTGTGTTTATGCAAAAATGAAATGTTTGTGGACAGTTTTAAAAATGAGAAAACGTGTGTGACAAATCGTAAAAATCTGTAATACGAGCATCCAGATGTTTTTATACTTTTTATTCCTTGTCTTTCTTGTATATCCCTGCTCCTACACTATGAACATGTTGGTGTTTAAAACTTTTCTTGTCTATTAAAAGTCTCTCTCTGGGCTCTATTTTTCTATTCCTATGTTCATGTTGATTACCCTTTCAGTTACTGTAATTGATTTGAATCACCTGTCACTACACGTTACACAGACGACAAGTGGCTGTTAATGTATCATTAAAAAGCCAATATGTGCTGACACACAGATTGATAGAATTAAAAATAAAAAGATTATATCTGAGTTTTGAATGTGCGTACCTCTCCTCTCCCATGTCTTCACTTGAATGTGGTGCTGGGGTGTTGTTTTACAATTTTCCTCCAGACATTGTACCTCATGGATGATTTACACAAATCTTCACAGGGACAACCATAATTTTGTTTGTGTTTCTGTAAGCATCTGTGAGATTAAAAGTGTTTTTCCAGTGTGCGTATGTATCAGAGAGAGAAAGGAACATGAAGACAGAGACACGATTGCCTGTGTGCCTGTGTGTGTGTGTGTTGGCCTTTCATTTAAACTTGTGTGGCTCTTGCTGGGCTGATAAGGATCACTCATTATGTGGCAAGTTAGTTCTCTGCTGAGCCTTGTCGCGACCCCCTAGCCACATCACAGCAAGCTGCTCATCTGTATTCATGGGTGGTTAACAGCCGGCGCACCTTTCCTCTGAAATACAGCAGGTTGAAGAGAGGTGCATGAACGCACACACATCATACATCTCGGCATCTGGCTTAATTCAGATATGGAAGAGGAGGGTCTTGTCTGGATCCAACCTATTTAATTAATATTTTAATTTTGACAGAATTCATTTTATACAATATATATGATGTCATGTGAAATGTGATCTATTGCACTTGGTTGATATTTGACACCGGTTTAATTTATGAGTTGTCAGAATTTGGACTTATTACTATTAGTGTATTAATATACACTAATAAAATAATGTATTAATTAACTATTAGTATTTTTATATCTAGTTATGCATTAGTCCGGTGTTTCTATCACCTACAGAAATATTGTTTTTATCCCTTCCATGAACCCATCATCACCTAAGAAAGAAGGTTTCTCTTCTGGGTTCTAATTTATGATAACAGGAGTTTGACAACCCTAGAATAATGTCAGTATCAATTGTTTCTGAAAGTGCCCTAAAGATGTTTGTGTTCAAGTGACAAAGCCCTGTAGTGGCCAAAGAGGGAGGCAGGTGAGGGTATTATCGAGGGACAAAATATCAGACTTTAACACAAGATCACAGTTTGTTTCCCTTTTTTTCAGAATGATTGTTACAATGAGTTAACAACATGTTTCTCATTGTAACCATGATGAAGAATCTCTCCTAACTTTAGGGAAGTAGTCATTTAAGAGAGTTAACTTTTTTTACACTGGACCCAATTTTTTTTTAAACATGGGATAAAACCTGTGAAGTTTATGATATTGTGCCATCGCGTTGCGATGATACATAGTGTTTATGTAAATATGTTATATTTAATTTCTGCCAACAGAGCCTCCTACATAATGTACACTACATTTAATGCAAACTTAAAACCTCCACCATGTTAACCTTTAGTATGATGTCTATTTCAGCAGTAAATCACGAGTCATGACAAGCGCTCCACCTTTTCCTGAAGTGTTGAGTGTTAAGTATTATAGGTCTTCCCTAGGCTTCTAAAGTAAAAAGAATCAGGAGGATTACAAAGAAGAAACAGAATTAAATATGAAAACACTGTTTATGTTACAAAAGTCAGGGTAGCAGAGATATGAGTATAACATGACTTTGTTGTACTGACGAATTAGAGCTGGGCTAGTGTACATTATACTACCATCTGAGCTGTTGTCTTAGGCTACACATAATATCCATTTGTACGTGCTTGCCATGAGATTAATTTATTTGTTTCATTTATGTAGCAGTGTGAACATGAAATTTACAGACATATTTTGCTTCTCATTGATGTCATTGGTAAGGATGCCATGATTAGGTAGTCAAAGATGAGGCTTAAGATTTCAGAGCCGATGTACATGTTCAAACAACCAAAATGTGTTTCCTTTTATATATGTCTGCACACGTATCTACAGATATGATAAGATATTTTATATTGTCGATAAGCTTTGAGGCAGGCCACATTTAACAAATCATGTTAATTGGAGCCATCTGAGGTTGTCTAAACACCAAATCAGGTGCCTGTGGAGGTCCAGGCACGTTCAGCTTGGAGGGAAGCCAAGATCCAGAAACTGCTGGAGGGATTACAGCTCTAATCTGGCCGGGGAACACCTCAAGATTCCCAAGGATGAATGAAAGGATGTGGCTGCAGAGAAGGACATCTGGGCTGCTCTGCTTAGTTTTCAGATGGACCTAGAGACTAAAATGGATGTGTGGTTGGCTAATGGGGGACTACAAACATAGCTCAAAAGAAATATGCTGTAGAGTTAATTACTCTTTTAAAATATAATAATAAAAACTGCACTAACTATATTAGATTATGTCTTAATGTGTTCAAATGATAAATAGTTTGATTTAATTTCTTAATGAAAACATAAACTTAATAGTCTACAGCCAATATTGTCATGAGGTCACAATGAGTCAATTCAGCTACATCCTCTCAGACGTAACCTCTGTCTCCACCATAAATCATGTAGTCAAATAGTTCTTCAGTGTTGTTAACAAGTGAAATAAGAATTAAATCATATCTTTCTACCTTTGGGAATGCAATAGTCTGGTCCTTCAGTTTCACTGCAAAAAGTGTCAGCGGTTTAATTTGGTTGTGATTACGGGATCGTCCTTCAATCAGAAGCCCTACTGAAGTGTCTTTGTGTGAGATACTTAACTCCTACCAGAGCTGCTGACCTTCCTGTAGTGCAGGGCAACCAAAAAAATTTCACTTCAGGGGATGAAAATTATTAAAAGAAAGAAAATATCAGTTGAAAATATGTGAGTGGATAATTTAACAAATGTTTGGCATAAAATAAAGCTGATTTTATATCCTCATTTTCCTTTCAGTAGTCTACTACCTGTTCTCACTCTATACTGCAGTGTCTGCTTTATGTACATACACAGCAGAGGCGACCCACCACAGTCCATTACCACCTCTGCTAGAAAAAAACAAATTGAATTTTAAAGAGCATCATAATTCAGTCCTATTTTCTCCCTAAGCATAAATATATGGGGTCTGTGTTTCGAATTGCTAATTTAGTCATGGTAGCAACAGTTGTGGAGTGCAACCTTTACTCGAAACAAAAGTGGGAACCAAACAGCTTTGGAAGCAAGGTAATAAAATAAATTGCATGTGCTCTTTTGTGGCTTCACACTCTATTTAAAGATCCAAATGGGAAGATTCCATGGCGTGCAGGTGATTTATACATTTTATATTAGCGTTTGTAGCACACACATCAAATAAGCTTTAACAGCACTGTAGAGACAAATAGGATAGGGATATAGATGTGCCAACAAGTTCTCCAACCTGAAGAATAAAACAGGTTGTTTGCCTTTGCTTTCCAAAATGACCCATTGGCAAGTTTCCTAATTCGCCACTTTTATTGTGAAGGTTTTGTTAGGTTTAGGCAAATGAAACTGCTTGATTACGGTTAGGGAAGGGTGACAATTGGGTGGAAACTAAAATAAGTCTTTTATGTCAAGGTCAGGTGCAGTATACGTTCATCCATCGCAAGCCTGTTTCACCTCTGACCACACCCAGCAGTGATGTCATGGTGTCCTGAAGTACGCATGTACATCACTGCAGCTAGACATAAAGTAAAGCAACAATTTCGGGAGAGCAAAAAGGGCCTGAAATAATAAAGAACGTGGATGAGGAAAAAGAAAAAAAATCTGTGAAAATTAGAAAGTGAGGAGGCTGACAGAGAAGGTAAGAGAAAGAAAGGAGGAGAGGGAGGGGGACGTCTTTACATGAAAGACTGTGTGTGATCAGAGTAAACTCTCACTGTCATTAAGAATCAGAAAACCCATGAAACAGAAAAGCAGCCTTGTTAACCAGGAACTGAACCTTTCTCACGGTACTCATCCTGAGTGGTGATATCACACACTTCAAAAGAAATAGTTTTGAATAACCTACTGTTGAACAAGTGAGGTTTGATTGATAAAAGCTCAGATGTGACTTTTATTATTTTTTCTCTTGTGATGTATTTCAATAATCATCTTCATCCATATATTTAAGTCATTTAAGCTATCAAACTAACAAGGAGCCGGTGAACCTTTCACCGAAGTTTCCCCGGCAACACCTGCAAAATCGGTGAAACATAATAACTTAGTATGTAATTAATTTGTCACATCATCATTGATTTAAGCAATAAAACATAATAGCTCTGTGGCCAGAGTGCAGCAGCAGTGAAAATACCATGGTATGATTTTGAGTGTGTTATTATTATGATACAAAAGCTTAATCAACATTTTTATTGTTCATATTTCTAAAGGGGTTTCAGTTGCTGGTGGAGATGGTTGTGCATGTATGTAGTGTGCAGTAAAAATGTCTAAACATTCACATTGTACTAATATTGCAATGATATAATGAAGTATATATTGTGTTCATTATATATTATACTGCAGCAGAGCCAGAGAATTGTGATTGGAGGAGCTACAGGGGGGCTGGATTGTTCCTTGCAGGTGCTTAGGAATTTTGATTTCAAATAATGCTTCAACAGAAAAACAAGATTCAGTCATACTGGGATGATAATTGAAATGCACATTTTTAGCATTATACAGCATATGATACATATGAACAACCAATTAAATCACAACAAGCATTAGTTTTTTGTTACATATAAGTCAGACCAATGTTTCCATATGTGTCTCATATCTAATTTTTTATCACAAAACTGGGTTTGGTCAGGTCACAGCTGGCATAAACTGTATCTATCTTCTTATTGATTCCTGAAACAATTCAGTCGCAAATTTTTGGACCTATGTTTCTTCCATGCCTTCCGGTGAAAGTATACAATATGTAGGTTACTCTGTTCACAATATGGCAGATTGAAGCTTTGAAGTTTTAAAAGTTGCTTCTCTTTTACAGAAGATAGCCATAAACACAAATACTTTTATGCAAGGAAACAAGGCAAGAAGTCACAACAAAGCCAAATCTGCAGCACAGTGAGTGTTTTAATTCGGTCATGATGATCCAATACGTTAATGCTAGTGTTAGCATCAGTCCATCAGCTTTAAAATTCAACATGCATTGCATCTGCATTGATATTTCTAATTATACTCAAAAAGCTACCCTATAAAATGCCTTTTCACTTATGCAAAACTACTGTATACAGAAGTCTAAGGAATGATGAGGAGGGTTTGCATGTGTTTTGGCTTCTTCTTTTACTTTTTATAGAATCAGGGTGTATTTTAAGGTAAGTGATCAAAACCCAACCGTATCTGAGACTGTTAAATGGTGATAAAATGTGTGCAATAGGCATTGTGCATGTTGCTGTGCTTTCACACCGACACAAAATGTGCTATAACTTACTATAACACAGAGTCCTTGTTCTTGCAGACCTCTATCCTGCACCTAAATGCAGCGTAGAGAGGTCTGGCACTGCAACTTAATGAAAATACATTGTAATATATTCTATTTCTTTTTTTTTTTTTTTTACAAGTGTGGATATT
>JAGRRF010011991.1:20303430-20324244 GCA_019097615.1 Morone chrysops
ATTCTACAGAGGGAATTAAAAAATAAAACCTGCAGGCATGTTTTGTCATTTAAATAGGTATAAATAAATTACCGTCTAACCTCAAAAACACTTTCTCTTCTTTACTTTTACACTTCATGCCAGTGGAAAAACTGAACAGAAAAAAAGGCTATCCACACAGTTTTACACAATAATAAAGCAGTGTTTCAATCATTTGCTGACCCGTAAGTGTTTAGCCGTTTTCCATGGGATGAGCAGACCTTTCTGACAGCTTGTCTCAACATTATGTTGGACACAGATGGGAGAGACAAAGGACAAACAGCAGGGGAGGGTTTAAATGAAAGGAAAAAATGAAAAGTGAATTTGATTTATTGTCATATGCTGTGTTAAACCTTGAACAACACTGAAATGTAACAGATTGTTAGGACTTCCTTTCACTGTGATCTGCATTCACCCTCTGTCTGTTCTAAAGCTTCTGTCTGTGTCAGAATACGTTTTAACGTCTGAATATGTGTACTCCTCTGCCACCCTGTCTTTTAAAAATGGTCTTTATTCTCCCTCTTTTCATTTTCAACCATCCTCTGTCTGAGTATACCTATTTTTTTTTCTTTGGAGAGTTTTTCCACAAAAAACATTGTCTGATTTAAGCCCCATAGGCAAAGAACCTCATATATACAAGTAGTTACCTGAGGGGCTGGGGACACGATGACAGCAGTTCCTTTTTTATACTAGTGCAAGGCCTTTGGCTTTACAAAGATTTTAAATTCAATATATAATATTCAAACCAGCCTAAAAGAACCCATAAACCCTTGTGTTCCTCAATCTGTCTAAACTGAGTACACTAATTTTCCTCTCAGTCTACATACATGAACATAACTTTAAGCAGACCATAAATAAACTAATCTTACTTGAATGTCCCAAATTATGTAATTGCCTAACATAGTAATTATTTAAGTGTGTAATTAAACATTCTAATTCACAGCCTGTTTCTGTCATACCCTTAAATAAGCAAACAAGGATTGCACAAGCAGACTTTCAACCCAGTAATGCAGTAAGGGAGCAAAAACCAATGGAATGGGTTTTCTGAAATCACACTGTAAACATATAATGGCAACTAGGTTGACTGGAAATTTTGTCAACTTGACAATTGCAAGTAAAATATTATCTTGCTACATGTTTATCACAGACACCGTAGTATGTGATGAATTCACATACAAGCATGTGTCATTTTTGTGCAATCCTGCATGTGATATCTGGTTTCCACCTTGTCCCAAGAAAAGTGTTTAATTGCTTGACACCCCCGCATCTTCACTCGTTTACATCACCTGTCACATATTTTATGCAGGTAAATGGACTGGTAAATGGAAATTGAAGTGCACTTACATGGCATCTTAGTAGTTCTAGGCTGTGGCTCAGAGGCAGAGTGGGTTGTTCACTAATCGGAAGGTCGTTTCCCGGCTCCTCCCGGCACGTGTCGAAGTATCTTTGAGCAAGATACTGAACCCTGAATTGCTCCATCATCATGTGCATCGGCGTATGGATGTGTATGAATGAGTTAGTTTCTGTTCGATGGGCTTTGCCATCACTGAGTGAATGTTTGTGAAAGGGTGAATGTGGCACGTAGTGTAAAAGCACTTTGCGTGGTCAGAAGACTAGAAAGGCGCTATACAAGTACAGGTCCATTTACCATTTACCATAGTCCTCTGACCATTCAAAGCAATTCACACTTCATGTCACATTCACCCATTCATACACTGATTGGAGAGGCTGCCATGCAATGTGCCATGTGTCATTAAATGTGTCAATTAAAAATAGAAACTAATCCCATTCATACACCAATAGCACAGCATTAAAAGCGATTTGGGGTTTAGTATCGCTAAAGTAGTAGAGTATTGCTCAAGGACACTCCGACATGCAGCAACAGTGACATAAAAGAGACTGCCTAATCCTGCAAAGTGTGATTCTCACTGGGTTTGGCACTACAAACAACCCTTGGTCACCACATTGACAGATTTTATTTAATGTTAAAATCAAAAGTACTGTCTTATGAAGGTTTCAGAATGTGGATTGCTAACCAATGCATAAAACCTGATCCAGTCTGAATGGTGATTTTCAGCTACTGCTTTATTTTTCAAATGGCCTGTTATGCAATCATGGAAGTGTGTTAATTGGGTATTTTGCAGTCTCATCTTAAAATGTTACTCAGTCTGTCAGGATGGAGGACGGAAACAATCCACCCTTAGCAATATCTCTAATGTATGTAAAATGGGCCAATGTGATCTTTTTAGTGTGAAATCAAGAGTATTTTAGGGTTTTTTAGGCTGCCAGCAAGTGAGCAAATATTGGCACACACTTCACAGGTGAAGCTGTTTGACACAAACACACACACACATGCACACAACACTTGTCTGGCATGTGTGCAGAGGCGTTTTACAAAGGCTTGATTTTGCGATTTTGCAGGGTAATTTGACAGCAGCTGCTTGAGTCGTGACTTCCACTTACACTGTGAATACACAAAATCATCCAACCACCCGCTGAAACACACACACACACACACACCACACACAAAGATGCACAAACTCACATAAACATAAATAAAAATTGGGGGTGCATACACACTCACACTCATTCACAGCCACACTCACTGCATAGAAAGTCAATCACAGACATCACACACGGACACACACACGGACACACACACGGACACACACATAAGCGAATGCAGACGAGCAGGTTGGCCAGTGCAAAGGAAAGGCCTTTTCTGCAGTTGCAGTTTTGAGCATATTTACACCTGATTTTACATACCACCATTTAATGCTTCATAACTTTTCATGTCAACATCACAGAACCACAGCTGACAGCTTACATACCATTAAATATATGAATATAAATGACTGAATCTATTAATCTCTATGAAAACATAGGACACAGAATACAAATGTATGTATTTTTAACAGCTAGCTTACAGCTACAACACACAGTGGTTTACTACACACACAATGAAAATAAGGAAAAGAAGAGTGCTAATACTGCACATTAGATTTCCTTTCAACTAAAACACACAACAGAGTGGTTGTAAAAGAGACGAAAAGTATTAGAAATATAATAACTTATGTCGAGGGGCACTTCTTTGCCCTTCACAAACGTGTACTCAAAAGGAGTCAATGCTCCGCGCATTAGAACCTCCATCACTTTTTTTCTCACATTCACTCCTAAACATCTCTGACTAATACATTTTAATACTAATACATTTTTATTTTTTTTTACCTTACTTTTTGGTAATATGAAAACTAGAAAATATCACAAATAACTAACACAGTGTTGGAGTTAGAGTAAGGGAATAAACCAACCTATATGTAAAGCTTAGAATGAGCTCTATCGGATGAAACATTGTAAATCAAGTCAAGTTAGGTTTCATGACACCCTTGGCTAAGTATTAGGTTTTATTCTAATTTAAAGTGTATTGAGACTCTTGTTAATGATAAATGGTTGTTGTTCTTTTTTCTTATTTAACCTGAAAACATTCAAAGCACAAAAACCAGGTGAGAACTCATGTTTACACAAACAATAAGTCATACATAACCAACACAAACACAGTTAAGTCGGTCACACATACATACACACACAGCATTCTGTCTAAGTGGATACATGCATACACATATTCACCCACCCACATACAAAGACACAGACAGAGGCAGACAGTGACAATCACAGGCAGGCGGTCTCACACACACGCAGAGAGGGAACAATCATGTCTACTTTGTTTTGCCTCCTCTTCCACTGAGGAGTGACATTTTGAGGGGCTCGGCGGGGTGGGGCTGAGGGCAGGAGGTTCAGCGATGAAAAACACGAGTCAGATAGAGGGAGAGCAAAGATGAAAAAAAGACAGAGACAACAGAGTGTCAGGGAGAAACAGAAAGAGAATCGGGAGACAAATCTGTGTAAAGTTGGCAAACAGACAATTCTGGTTGATAAGTCCTCTGCTGCCATGCTGAGTACAAGAGAGGCAGAGACAGCAGGACACCCAGAGAAGAAGAAACAGACAGAGACGGGAGAGGAAGGGAATGTATTGAGGAAACGTAGGTAGCATTAATTAGGTCACAGACAAAAAATAGTTCAATTTAACTAAGGAAATTATGAACATATATCATGCAGCTGACCAACACAAGCTGCTCAGTAGAGCATATGACTGAAAACTACAGGAAAATTAACTCATGTCTCCTACAAATTACATTTATACAGAACTAATTTGTATTAGCAAATAAGCTTTGGAGGAAATAGATGGAGTAAGACTGCTGTTCACTGGCAATTGGGAAAGCAGGCAGTCTTTTTGAGTAGTTGGGGTAAAAAACACATGACACTGGAGACCAGTTCCTTGTCCTAAGTCTGATTAGATAATTAAATCACTAGGTTAAGGTCAGGGAAAGCCATCTTGTCTCCTGCTTGAAGTTAGAATTGAGTTTTTGAACATTTAACCAAGACGATGAGTTTACCCATACTCTAATTACATATTTGGAGTTCTTTTAACATAACCATTAAATGGTACCCAAACAATGTCCCAGTGGAACTGTTTCTAGTGAACAGTTCTGTTGTGCACAATTGACAGCCAATGTGAACCCTCAGTGCCAATGCAGGAAGTAGTATCCCCCTTTCCCACAAAACATATGAGCCAGTGTAAATTACTTGCATAGGAATGTAATATTTAGGAGATGGGCTAGAAGAAAATACATGTATATTTATGACGGTATTATAAAGGGATTGCAAATACCACCCACAGTTTATTGTAGCAAGGGAAATTATGAATGTATTGTATGTAAAAAAATGCAAACTCTTTACAAAATGTTGAAAATATGAACAAATCTTAATATAAGAATGTGCCACTTTTTTTAAACTATAGACTGTAAAACATATTTAAAGCATCAACATTCAAGAGAAGATCTCTGCCTTTAATAAATATAAAAATTAAGCAACACTTGCAGTGTGCTGCATCATTGTTAGAATATATTTATGAGACGAGGTCAGATGTACAAAAAAAACTGCCCTATCCTGACTTACAGGCAGAAAATGTGCAGAAACACAAACAGATCAGAAAGGCAGATGTCATATAGATTATTCTGGAACTAAGGCATGTGACAGGCAGTCGAGGGTAGTTTATATAGATTGTGCAGGCGTCCAGGTTCAGCACCCACCTAGTTGGCTTAGACTGGAAGCTTTTGAGTTCCGAACTGAGTAGTCTTCTGACTGCTGGCACCGGAGATTATCTAGTAACACATTCATATCAAGTGTGTTTAGAGCAGTGTACTCAAACTATGGCAGTGGATGTCAACATTTTATTGCCTGCAGTTATTCAGGCCTGGAAAGCGCCACGTAACAAAATGAAGCAGGAAGAACTCAGTGTCAAGAGGAGGTGGAATTCTTTGCTACCTTTGAAAAAAATCAAGCTACAGTTACTTCCTGAAGTGTTCTTCATTGATAGAAACGCCAGTGGAAGTGAAGTACAGCAAAGATCAAGTCCATCATGGCTGAAGTGTGGACAATCTTCAACACGTTTCCTTTTTGCTAGACCTCCCCCACGAACTGTGAGCATGATCACACCCTAAAATGCCACATATTACATCTAGGGGTGCTGATAAAGCGCCTGAACATGTTCAACAGCCCCATTAGCTAATTATACATGACAGATGTTGTTGTGGATGGAGTTTGATTCACAGTTGTTCTCGTGCTTCCCTCTGCCTCTGGCCTTTCCAGTCTTGGCCTTACAACAGAGCCCGTCCCAGTATATATAGATATTTTTAAGGCTTATAGATGACAACCTGAACACTGTAAGCATTGTAATAAGGAGAACGTGGTGGGAGAGTGGGTGTGAAAATGTGGATGCATATTCAATATTTGTCAGTGGTGTGCTTCATAGCCTTTTTCCCACAGCGTGTTCTAGCCTTTAACACTGAATGTATATATTGGAAATAAAGACAAGCTTACATCAAATCATTTAAATATGAATATGATGGAAATGGCAGTGGCGATGAATAGTTCTTTGTTTTGTGAAAATGTGCTTTGAGTCTCACCTCACTTTGTACAGACTTAGATACGGTTAAATCATTAGTCCAGGGAAAAGCCACAGTGACGGAAGGATGTTTTTGCAAAATGTGCTCTTATCAACTTTTAAAATGTAATTATTTTAGTACTGCGCTTGAGGATGTCTGCTTTTTTATGACCAATTAGATGTCTGATTAAGTATCTCTGTTCCTTCCCTTGTTGCTCTTTCACCTCAATCTTGTTTTTCAGACCTCTCCATTGTTGTTTGAGAGGCACGTCATTATTTTCACTGTGTAAAACTAGATAAAAAAAAAAAAAGATTCAACAATTCTCAACCAAAATTTACATTTACAAGTATTCAAATTCCAGTCAGTGCAGTCTCTGGTCATTGTGTGATGCTTACAGCTCAAAAACTGACCCGAAATGTCAACAGGAAAGTCCAACCACTAACGTAGACCTTCAGATGGTTGAAAGCTCTTGAGAAAGTCTGTATTCCCTGGGGTGCACCCACACTGGAAAGCTGGTCTAATTGGTCAAATACAGCAATGAATTACAGTCCACATGTGGTCCAGGTCTGGTATCCACATATGGTCCATGATGTAGCCATATCTCAGCCACATGTATGACCATAGCTGGCCCTATGTTGGATAAGCCAAGTTTCAGCACTCTTTTTTTTTTTTTTTTGAATGGTTTACAATTGTAAAGTTGAAGGTTCACCTTCACGAGCACTGGTTTAACACAGGGCCAGGATAGAGCCAGTTATGGTCTACTCAGTTGGATAGAGATATGAGAGAGATATGAGACTGAGATATGGCTATATCATTGGCGATAATCTGGCCCAAATGTGGGCCGTAATTCATTGCTGTATGTAGGACGAGTGTAAGTGGGCTGTGTGGGCCATCACTGGGCGAGACCATATTTTAAAAATATGTATAATCCAAAAAAGTAACACCTGTTCTTTTCACAAATTGTATCTGTTTTATATACATCCATATTTTATTATATATTTTTTCAGTTTCATGATTATGTTTAAATCTATAACCCTCATGCTCCCTCACTGTCCTGTAACATGTGCACTTCACAAACCCACAGTGGAGTGTTCATGCATTGGTATGCTGACTCTTGTCTGATGGTTTCTATTTCGAGCAGGTTTAACTTCATCACAGGTAAACTGACAGCTTCAGTGTGTGGAGATGAGTGAGGAGCTGGATATGAGGCAGAGGAATGTGCTGCGTTGGCGCTAACATGCTGAATTACAATCAGGATCACTGCGTAGCCGGTAACATGTACAAGGAATGTTCCTTGTTAACACAGCGCAGTGAAATGACAACAAGTGACAAGTGCACCCACAAACAAGGCGTAATACAAGACCATACAAGACATTTAGAGGCACACAGAGACTCTCATATGAGAGGACTAGAAGGCATTTACAGCCAATCTAAGAATTCATTGACAAGAGACACATCAATTTTTTTCACAAGCTGTCAATTTTCTTGTCTGATCTTTTTGCGTCTTTGTCTTTTTTTTAGGTTTTGTAAAATTGCCCACAGAAATGACAAAACTGAAAAGGTCAAAGAAAAGAAATCTCAAAGGGCTTATAAAACCAAAAACAGCCTATAAAATCTCTGGCCTTGTGTGCTCCAATGCTGTTATACAGCAGTATATTAACCCATTTATTTTTATTGATGCAGGTTTGCATTCACTTTCTGTCTTTCCATCCATCTCTCTTTCTCTCACATTTTTCTCCAGGCTACTTCAAGTGACCGTCCTTTTATATTTTCTGTCTGACAACCCTCCGTCCTTCCCTCTCTCTACTCCTCCTCCTCTTGCTCGCTGTCTCATTTTTTTCCCCTCTCATATTATCTTTGAGTCTCTTTTTTCGCTCTCATTTTGTGTCTCCTCTCGTCTCTCTCTGCTGTGTAACCTTAATGTTTGGGCCTGTCAGAGGAGGCCCACAGAGAACCAATTAGTTGTAGGTTTTTATGCTTTGCTGTTGAGACACTTTTGCAACATGTGCACTTTCACTCACTCGCACAAAGTGTTTGTGCGTCTATCAATATTAAAATCAGAGGAAGAAGCTAGCATTAGCATGGGTTTGTAACAGATTGGGCATCTCTGTGAGTTTTCTGTAACAGAGGTGGGTTGATTGGACTGACCAGGGTAACATCACAGTGAATTATTTTGAATATAGAAAATATTAGAGGAGGTTCTTCATTAATTCTTTTTAAGTTTCCATGAATCAGCAGGTGCTCTCTGTTGAAAGGTTTGATACACAATATGAGTGTGAACACTCTTGTATTCCTCTGAATGACCTTTCCTTCTGTCCTCTTCCTCCTTTTTCCAAAATTCAGATTTTCTTTTTTTTTGCATTTTCTTGCTGATCTAGCATTGCACAATATAACGTTGTCCGACTCACAATGGAAAGTTGGAAAGATAAAAGTGAAAAGTGTTATGCTGTTCTCCAAGAGCCACGTGATTAAATCATGTATCCCCATTCAAGTTAGCTGAACAGAAATTTAAATGGAAGTCTCTGGTGATCATGCATGCATCCTGTATCAAAGTCACACCACCGTTCAGCCCATTTCATGACTTTGTTGTACAGTTTATTTTAGCTATAGTAGAGCCACATAATTGCTTAAAGGTTGTCACTCGTCTGATGTGATGGCATTTTCAAATGAACAAATGTTACTGGCTCAGTTTGAATGGCATGGGTTCTGCTAGGGTGGCTTATCCAAAGGTTTCACGTAACTATAACTATTTTATCTTGGTTACAAATAGTTCACTACCCTGACACAATTCTGCCTTGACCAGCTGTATAAAGAGATTCATGCACATAAAATAAAGTCAGGAATTCACACAGGATCATATGTGTAATGGAAACACTGAGGAGCTCACCTATTAGAATAAGTTCTTAAATAAAAGCACACACACTGACACACACACTGAACTCTCCCTTCACAACTGGGTTGCCTGGGTCTGTGCACTTTGAATCTGTTTCCAGATGGACTGAAACCAAAGCACGTTAGACACACTGGGATGCTGTGTGGCAGCAGGGTAAGACACACCATGTACTCAAGATGTTTGTCGGTTTGACTCCAGCTTTTGGCATTTGTTATCCAACTTGTCTCGTCCTTGTTCTTCCCAATTTCATTTTCTCTTTATCTCCATTCCCTCCTCTACAGTATGTCCTATTTTTTTCCGTTCTTCTCTTTCATTTCAAAGTGCTTCACTGGCATCAGACTCGTCTTCCACTGCCAGAGCCTCTTGTCTCACATTGCCTCTCTCACCCTGTGTGTGTGTGTTGAACCACAATCCTGTTAATCCCACTAGTAATGGTGTGTATTGGGCGAGGTATCAAACATGACCAGTGGGGTTGGTTCTTTGGCCGAGTTATGGCCATGAAAACAAGGATTCAACACCATATGTCTGACGGCTTTTCATAGTCTGCTGTGGAAAATCCTTGATTTTTAATTAGACGCAAATGAGCATTGTTAATACCTGCATAATATTTTATTAAACCTATTTTATAGGTTATGTGAACATTAATAAATGAAAGTAAATAGAATGGATGAATAAACACAGTCAACTAACTGTCAATTTATTGAATAAATATGACTGATTGAATAATATTATATTTTAAGATTCTACCTGTATATTTTGTATCAGTCGAGAGTTTTCCTGCTGTTGACCTACATAAAGAAGCTCGTGCCATCCCCTGTTGTCAACACTACACATCTGAGGTTATCATTCATATTTATCTGGTTCAGTGTGTCAGCTTTACGCACTTCAGTCAGATATACCCCTCAGAATCGGTGCAGCAGCTGTTGTGCCTTCTTCTTAAAAGATGCATTTTAAAAAGTTTTAATGAAAGTTGGTAGTCAGATGTGGGGGCAAAATATGAAAAATGTAATTAGCTTGGTAGGTATGAATATACTTTTGCTAAATGTAATTACTTGTTTATGTATAAACTCAGACTGTTGTTAGATAAATATCTGCAGGGGAAACTTGAAGATGTCGGTTTACATGGGTTTATTTTTGATACTTTAAATTATAGGGTATGCACAAATATCAATATCTGGGATTAGAAAAGAAAATAATTCGGTCAGTTGTGGGATTAAAAAAAAAGAAAACAAAAAGAAACATCTTTGCCCCATAAAACTACTTTTCAAGAAATCCCAAAGATTAGGGAAGTTAAAAAGTATAGAGAAACAGACTTTAATGGTCCCATATCAATCCAGGCATTGGCTTCCACTGAGAGATGCACCATAAATCAAAGACTCTATTTACTTATTCAATGCTGTTCCGACCCTTAGCTAGTTTCACAGTCGGGCTGGTTAAAGAGTAAAACTGTTGTGGTGGGGACAAAAAGGCAACCCAAGGCAACCAACCCAAGCAACATATATTGCTAAACTAAAGCCACACACACACATCCATTGGTTGTCTTTTTGGTCTTTTCTATTAACATTTACCATGTTATAAAAAATATTTTTGTATTTTTTTTAGGGTGGTGTATCGCACATACTGACAGTAAGGAAGTTCATTTCTGCTTTCAGAAAGTTTGTAGTGTTTAACTGAATAAGATCAATTGTGTGGTGGGGTAATGTATTTGGTCAATACTATGTGTAGGTGTGTTGTTAAAATGAGAGTTGGAAGGTGTTTTCCTTGTTGTGAGGTCAATGTCTTTAGGCAGTATTTTAAAGATTTTTGCTGCTCTTTTCCTCATACAAGTCTGAAGTACGACTCAATACTCTGTGTATGTAAGGTAAGACTGTGAAAGCTTTCTTCAGCTTTAGTTTGATGGCTCTGGGTATATTTGGCAGATTTTCTTTCAGGCATGTCAGATTCAGGTTGTACTTATGAAAGGCCCAATACCACTCACAGTTAGACAGTTACAGACAGAGAAAGTTTGACTTGTTCTGACACAGCATAGACATTATAAGGGTGAGTTGACCTTTCACCACCCACTGTTCTGCCCGTGGGATGCAAACACTATAAAACTATGAAAAACTTTCACAGACTCCAAGTACTATGAAAGGTTACATGAATAGGAACATGTCATTTACGTGTTTATAGAAAAGAACCTTGTCTTTTTGGTCACTGTTGTCATTTTTTAAACTGACTGCTACAATGACAGACTAGGCAACTGAACTTACGTTAACTTAAGTTAACTCAGACACATTATGTATGTCTATAACAAAAGTAAGGTTAATATATTATCTTTTATTCATTTTATAAAATGTTGCATTTCATGCTACACATATTCATAAACGATATCAGAGTCAAGATGAGGATTGGTATAACAAAGAAGATCTGGTTTGTGATCCAAGTGAGTTAAGTAAAACCAGCTAACTGAAAAATAACTCTAAAACTGATCATTATCTGTCTCTGTATTTGTCTTGGATGTGGTTCAAATGCAAGTTGAGATTTCTCTTTTTCTGCTGAGTAATTTGTAACACTGCAGGCAGAGAAAATGTAGGCTGCATCTAAATATACTGGGTTGAATATTTATTTTATAATTACTTTACAATAACTAGTTATTGGTCTTACCATTATGGTATTCACCAATATTCTGAACAATGTATCAAATATAAGATGACTATTTGCCAAGTTAAAATGTAATACACTCATTGTCCGTTACAAGTTATGGACTAATGGTGTTAAAATCTGTGTTTAGTTTAAAATACTGTACATTTATAAATAACATTCATAAAATCATTTCAAATGGATAAAATCTGTTAAAAAGGTTGGTTAAAAAGCTTTAAGAGCGTTTATTTACATTGTTTACTTTATTCTGTATGTTAAATCGAAGCAGCAATAGTGTTGAAACTGTGATCTAAAGAGTGGTCTTGATCTGATTGATTGCTTCTGTCTCCACCCACATACAAGGGGAACTTGCGGTATTTTCCTCTTTAGAGTAAAGAAAAACACTGCTTCACTCTTAGCATTATTTCTCCCATTTTTCAGGGGACAACTACACTCACTGACATGACATGCCGCTATTCTTGTGCACATTGACTTTTCTCAGTATTATTTAAACCCACCTTTTTATATACACGTCTATGCCGTGTCTGTGTGTTTCATGTAAGATTTCAACTTGGCAGGCCAATAATTGTAAAGAGATAGCATTTAAATTAACTAGCAGAGCATTCGAATGGCAGCGAGAACCCTTCCCCAACTTCCTCATTTTGTAGGAGTAATGTGACTGTGGTTTGCAGCTTAAGAGGTGAGGACAGAGGAAGCAGCAATGTGGCACACCAGCCTTAATTAAATCTCTCCCTTCATATAGATGCCGCTTTAGGAAGCTTGAACTGTAGGGAACAGACGCACTGTCACATGTTAAATACTAAAAAGCCGGTCTAGAAATTATTGGCTTTATCACCAAAATGGACAACATTGAACTTGAGTTGTGTTTTTAATTAAAATACCAACTCAACCAGGGAGGTCTTTCTTTCTACAGTATTTAAGGCTGGACTTTGGATGTTGTAGAAATTGACTCTTTTTCAAGACAGCAGGAATGATGGGATCCCTCCTGGGGAGAGTTCTGCATCAAGCTCGCCTCGCACCAGCAACACATTCACCTGATGTTGACAGATTGCCACTGCCTTTTTCCCCTGCCAGCTTTCCGCGTTTCCCAGCATGCTCTACTGAGGATGTAGCCAGTAGTTGACCCAGAGCTTTCCTGGAAGTCTCTGAGGGATTGGTGAGTGTGTGTGGGTGGCCTAAACAGCGGTGTGATGCCAGTCTGCCTCGCTTCCTCTTCAGTGAGGTGCAGGTGGTGGCTCACCAACTGCTGGCATCCTGCCTAAAGAAGACAATCCACTGGCTCTGCCTCTCAACATACATGAGCTGATACCATCATCACATTTGGTTAAACCTGTCAGCCCCAGAGCCAATTAGCTGCCTGTGTGTGAAAATTCACACTTGACCTCATGAAATTGAAAGTGGCTTTGAGTGTGAGAGCTCTTCATGTATGAGTCACCGTGAGAAAAGGAGACGTTGGTCTATGTGTTACTGAATTGTTACACATTTCGAGCTGTTACTGACAGATGAGTGTATGAATTTGTCTGTTTAGACGTCACAAACAGTGCATTTTTTTCGAAAGCAGCTTTACAAATTGTGTGCATCTGTTTCAGTGTATTTTCTGTGTGGGTGTGTGTGCGTCTGTGAGGCAGGGAGGGTGTCACATCACACTGGGAGGCGTGACTGATTCAACTAGACAATGACACTCGTCTGCTAACAAGTTAATTCTGCTGTTTCTCTCACCTGACCCAAATGAGATGATTGTTGACCATATAATTATGCTAACTGACAGGTATTTGTTTGTGTGTCTGTGTGTGTGGTTAAATTAGCTTACTAGGGTAAATGAAGCAACAAATTAGTGTCTCTCCCTGTTGTTCACATGAATCTACCTATGTACTGAGGCTGTATTTCACCAGTAACTTTTTAGGTATTTCTTCCACACTGTTTAATTTGAGTGTGTTTAAGACCTGCAGGTAAGTCATTCAATCAACAGTTCTGGTGAACTGTAGTCTATCATCAGAGACTGGACTGAGGACTGCAGGACTCAGGGTTCTAAGTAGGAATGTAAAGATATATCGCAAGACAGTTAAATCGTGATACAAATATGATTTAAAATTGGTGAGATGAAAATGAATGAAACAGCAGAGGGCGCTATCTACTTTTGACTTTGCTTTTTCAACGCCCTACGCCACTAGCGTCAGTAGCTGTGTTGGGGCTCAAATAAATCAGTTTCACTTTTATGAAGAAAAGAACATATGCATTGTTTTGCACAGTTTATACTCTACCTTAGAAATAAATAAAATATGATATGATATGATAAAATATGAGAGAAAATAGATTTCATAGAATTTTGTCTGACAAATAAATGAATCTTTTTCAGAAATGCTGCTTCACTCTAAAATCTGTTAAAAAGGTTGGTTAAAAAGCTTTAAGAGCGTTTATTTACATTGTTTACTTTATTCTGTATGTTAAATCGAAGCAGCAATAGTGTTGAAACTGTGATCTAAAGAGTGGTCTTGATCTGATTGATTGCTTCTGTCTCCACCCACATACAAGGGGAACTTGCGGTATTTTCCTCTTTAGAGTAAAGAAAAACACTGCTTCACTCTTAGCATTATTTCTCCCATTTTTCAGGGGACAACTACACTCCTTGACATGGCATACTGCTGTTCTTGTGCACATTCACTTTTCTCAGTATTATAAACCTACCTTTTCATATACATGTCTATGCCATAATTTGTCTTCAATCTCATATTGTTTAAAGAAAATCGTGAAGACAATCTCATATTGTGAACCCAGTATCGTAAATTGAATCAAGAGTATATTGTTATGTTCCTAGGTCTGTGCTATTGACACATGGTCATTATTTTATGTAGAAATTCACATAATGCAGATTCGACATCTCTGTTAAGAACCGCCGCTATCACTGTGGTCAGTAGTATTACTTTGGTTCAGTTCCCAGTTGTGAATGTTTAGAGATAGTAAAGCAGGAAATGAGCTAGCATGCACGCCTGCATGGCTGGATAAAAGTAAAAGAAATGTAATGAATGTATATTAATTCTGTCTCACAGACAAACATTTAAATTGCTCCTTGTCTGACTTACATATATATCAGTGGCTCCCCCAGAGACGAAGGCAGGTGGGCTGAATAAATAGGAGACATTTTAATAACAAAGATATTGCCTTTAATTCAAAATATTAAGTATAGTGCCATTCGTCAGAGACAGAGCTAATGATCTATTCACAATGGAAATGCAAAGGTAAACACAGAGAGGAGAGGTGAGGGAGGCAGAAGAGGTAAAGCCAAGAGAGCAAGTAGAATAGAAATAGATGGAGGAAAGAATGGATGAGGAAAAATGAAAGACGAGATGAAAACTAGGAGGTGGGTGAGTAAAAAGAAGCGGAGAGAGACAAAGATCAGGAGAGAAACCAAATAAGACAGACAGAGGTTTAAAAAAAGTAATAGAAAAAAGAGAAATAAAATTATCAGACACAAAGAAAGAACCCAAGACACGACACGGAGACAAAGGGAGCCAGTGACAACAGGATTTGCATTCAAGCTCTGTCAGACTCTTCTTTCAGCCTATTAATTAAAGCTCATCCTGATTGTTCTAAAAATGAACCAGCCAGTTGGCAGACAACCTCACACATCATTAAGTCTCTGATTACATCTACAGCAAGTCTACCGCTTTTTAAAAAAAAATAGAAACAGAAATGATTACAGCTACAGCTATTAAATAAGGCAGAAATCATTACATGTGCTGTCAAGTCAACAGCTATTAAATAGGCCTGAAGAACAATGACAGTGATGCTGATTTGCTCTCTGATATTGTAGAGAGAGAAGGCGAGCAACGAGAGAGACTGGGTGGGAGGTAGGGAAGAGAAGGGGGAATGAAGGATGAAAGATATGAGGAAAAGCATCACAAAGTAAGAGACAGAAGTTGGAGAGTGAATCAAAGGCCTAACAAGCCAACAAAGTGCGATAGACAATTAGCTTTCCATGAATTCCCGACATCTGTGAGTATCTTTTATTCTCTATTTCCACAGCATGAAATGAGACCAGAGCCATAGATCTCTCCCAGCCAACACTGGCCCGCTAATTAAGCAGCATAGACCGAGCTCTGGAGTGCTATTCTCCCATGCCATCTTTGTTTCTCGCAGGCCTTGGAAACAAATGTGCTCACTGTAGCTCGTTATTCAAGAGAGAGAATTCATTCATGAAGCACATTCGAGAAAACAACATTAGATGAAGCTTTTTTTATTTTTTTTCACATTTTGGCCCTGGAACTAAACAGTGTTGTTACTCGTGTCTTGTTACATGTTTGGCTGCAAGAGAATCCAAGCACTGTGAACTACAGTGATTATGACTGGAGAAAAAACAAAAAGCACTGAAAAACATGCAGGAAACAGCAGAACTGTTTAACAGCTTGGGAAACTGTTTAAATAATTGTTGGGAATGTCATAGTAGGATGTATGTACAGATTGCATTCCCACTGTCACCAGGCCAACTGAAGTCGAAAATAAACAAAATATCCTTTAATTGGGTAAACCTTTGTATCTTGAATCATAACAAATAGTCATATAACATGTTTTAATTTCCCCATTGTGGGACTATTAAAGGAATATCTTATCTTAACATGTATTTCTTGTTAAAGGATTTGTTTATCGCCATTATATTTTATATTATAGTTTGGTAGCCGGACTCTCAAATCAAACCACAACTTCATATCTATATGCCAGTAGGGTAAGTATTTCTTTGTAATTTGAGTGAACTGGTCCTTAATAATATATCAATATGACACACATGCTGGCTTCACTTCACACAATTATAGGAAACATTTCTGCTATTGACAGTTGGTCAGCTCCCATTGCAAACTTATATGCAATGACAAACAAATAGAAACAACATCATTTTGTGATATCAAAAGTGTCTGTCTGTCGTAGAACAGCCATCTTTAAAGCTGAGCCCTGCAATGGAAATTAATCCAAAGGTTTCTCTGTTTGACATCACCCTGTCAGTAAACTTTGTCCTGAGTTGTAGCACATTGAGGGTTGCAAGTGTTGAAGGTCAAAATGGCTCTTCGTCTAAGTTATACTGTAATTCACATGGCCAGACAAATACACACATACACAGAGCAAGGACCGGTGTGTCAGAGTAAGGAGTCTGCCACACAGGAACCAATAAATGGACACTTTGATGGCTCAGACCATAGGAGACACACACATATAAGACTTCAAAGACGCTAAACCTACCACTGCTCACACTCTACGTGTGTATGTGTGTGTGTGCACATGCGTGCTGAGAAGAGCAAGAGCATTGATCCGGAGAGGATAGGTGGAGTGGGATGAGAGGAAGAGATGGGGGTTTGGGGAGAGATCTGATCCTCAGCCGCAGCAGCGATAATGACGACAGTGAATCTACATGGAGAGGCGGTGACGAGGTTTTGCAGCATCAGAGGCTCATTGAAGGACTTCATAAAACACAAAATGATTAAAACTCACCCTTTTATCACAGAATTGAATGCATTAGATATTGCATTAAAAACAGAGAGGCAACACCAGTCACATGTAAGGGGCTGCACATCATGACAAAAACACAGAAAACAAAGTTCCACTCCTGATTGCAGACATCAATGTAAGGAGAGTCAGAGCTGTAGAGACAAAACAGCCTGATAAGACATTTGGTATGGGGGAGCAGACACCTGCAGAGAAAAGGAGAGGCATTTCAGTAACGGGATGATCAACCTTGTTAACAATAAAAAAAATTTATAAGGATCTTGGGATTCTAATGCCATGGCTGTGCAGTAATTGGGGTTCAAAGAGAGAGAGAGAGAGAGAGAGAGAGAGAGAGAGAGAGAGAGAGAGAGAGAGATACAAAGACATTATGGTGTAAACTTAGTAAGAGGAGTGAGCAAGACTTTCCTGCAGTCACACTCCTGCATTAGTTTTCTGGTGTGTGTGTGTGTGTGTGTGTGTGTCTGGGTCTGTGTGCGGTCGATAACACATGACCTGACACAAAGCCATATCCCACTGTGACTAACAACAAAGACAGGTAGAGGAGGAAGCTGAGAGGGCAGGACAGTGAGGGACGGGAGGGAGGGAGGATAGAGGAGAGAAAATGTTACAAGGGTGAAGTAGCAAAACGAAAGACTGGGGAGGAAGAAGAAAGAGAAGAAGGGGATGTGAGAGCAATTTTGATAACAAATCACCTGCCACAGAGTCCATATACATGTAGCAGGGACTGTTGGAGGGAGAGAGACTTTGGACAGTGGCTATTATCACTTCAAAGCCTCACTGGGGAGTTGGAAAGTTCTCATTGACTTGTGTAAGGTAGAGCAGTATTTCTTCTTCAAGCAGTACGTGGCGCAGAGTGCAGGCCTCTCAACTGCCATTTAGCATGACACTTCTTAAACCTCTTGTGGGCTGGATTAAATTATATTTTTGACATCATGTCGTGGGCTGGAGGGAGGGGGATGGGGGGCCAGAAATGGACCCTGGGCCAGCAGTTTAAGATCCTTGCTTTACTCGGTCTAAGATCGACAAAAAACATCAATGCTAAGGCAGATCAGGTAGGTGTCCAAACATCCAAGAGATGAGACAGACAAAACAAAACCAAGGCTGAAAAATGAGGCAATATTAGAAAAAATTGCAAAGGGGTGAATGGTAGAGGGGTATAGAGCTGCTGAGTAATGGGGCACAGTTGTGTAGAGAGGAGACCAGTCAGGTGATGGGTTAGTGAGGACAATCTATGTGCAGGTGAGGAATGGCAGAGTTAGTCAGTAAAACATGACTGGAATTTCCAAGGGCAACGATTAAATCATGGCAGTTTGTCAGTTTATACAGCAATGAAATACACGACACAGTGTATTTCATTGTGTAATTCTGGATAGTTTCCTGTGAAAATTGTAAAATGCTGCTTTTACTCCATGCATCTCAATGAACACAGATGCACATTGTATAATTATTTTTGATACCACTACGAGTTATCAAAGCCAGACATTTCAAGCATCATAGGAGCTCTAAGAACTTTGAATGTTGCTGAAACAGGTTGTAGTCTCCTGCAGCTGCCACGCTGTACTAAGCAGTGTATATTTTACAGATAGACACTTTCAAATAATAAAACATAAGGCACAACAGTCTTTCTTTTTCTTGGCCTTGGAAACGGCAGTTGACAAAACAATCTCAACTCAAGGTCAGCTTACAGGGTTGTTCGAGAGCTTTCGACCGTGTCACACAATCTTCATCGGGAAATGTTTTCTCATTTGTCACAGACCTGGAGATGTTCAAACTTCTGAGCAGTTTCACAACCTCCCATCTGCATTGGTTTAAAAATAAAAAATAAACACAGCCAAATAACACGGTATGTGAGGTGTGAAAAGTAAATGGCTTATACACATACCCATCTTGCAACATCCATACCATTACTTTTCACTGCAGCAATCAGCATAACTCTACAACTGGTGCTGGCACTGAATGTTGCCACTAAGTGGAAACTTCTAATGAAGTTAGTTAGTGAAATAGTTGCATTATGCGCTCACAGGAGACAGGGTTATACTATGGCAGAGTAAGAATTTGCACTGAAACAGCTTTTCATTAAAGTTTAATTAGAATTAAATCACTTTGATTTAAACAAATTAACATTCCAGTGACCTAGGAGCTGTTATAATGACTGTGTGTTAATGTGTATATGTGGGTGTATGTTTGTTCCTGGATTCCTGGTTCCTGTTCTTTCTAATGTTGTACTACATTTGTGAGGACCAAAGTATGTATTAGAAAAACATGGACATTGCAACTGATTCCAAGTTCTCCTGAAAGACTTAGCCTTAGGGGCTTTAGGGAGTGCATTATGTCAGCAAAGGTCCTAGTATTTGTATGTGTACGTGGGTGTGTTCTGTTTTTCTTGTTTCATTTGCCTTCACTTAGTTACTGAAATTGTGCTAATAAGCCAAATAAAAGCAATGGAATAAGATATGTGCTTGAGAAAAATATATATACGTGATTACTCATTGGATCAGTGAGAAAAAATATCTGAAGGAAAACATAAAGTTTATAAATTCTCCAACTCTTAGAATTGATAATGCCATTAGAGCGTAAAACTGGTGTGAATTTGTTTTTGCGATGTGACTGCACTAATATAAATGCAACAATGATTTTCACTTGCAGTAATTTGTCCTCTTCAGTCTGTTGCTTCAGCCTTCTAATAGCAGGATAAACAACTGGTAAACAAATATAAAAAGTGCAATCGCTCATCACAGAAAATTTAATAAAAGCAAAAAACAAGCCAGTAAATATGTCTTTTTACACCAGTATGTCTTGCATGTAAACATCTCTCTGTCATTTTTTGTAGATTCTTGTATTTCCAGCATTCCTCAAGGCTGACAGCGAACAAATATATAAAACAACAAAGGGAAGAAGTGTTGTTTGTTGTATTCTACTTTGCTTGTAAAGGAGTGTGGGAATGAAACAGATGAGACGTGCAAACTTCAAGAGGATGTAAAAGTCACCGGTTTAAATTAATGTTGACAGTGAGCCAAATAAATTATAGAAGTGATCTGTTTTTAAACTTAAACAAAAGATTTTACCCTAATCAAGACACTTTGACACATATTTTGAAACTTATAATTAACATTTAATACTTCACTAATCCTTCCTTCATTTCTTTGCTAATCTTTGTCATTCATTTCTAGATGTTTTGTTTTGAGATGAGAGTTTCATAAATGGATTGGTGGAATATCATAAACAGGGAAATGGAACATTGCTACAATAAGGATTTCTCCACTTATGCGCTACAGATAGGTGCACTCCAAAAACCAACTGGCACAGCGGTCAGGTGGGTGTTTTTTTCATGGAAGGAATATTTAATATGTCACAGTAGGAAAAGCACAGGTGTAAATAATAAAAACTAAAGATGGCTGAATTCTATTTAGCTGCTTCAATGTCAGGGTCCTCATATTGTGAATGCTGGCTTACTGTCACACTGCCATGCCAGAACTGTCTGCTTGAAAGACATAAAAATAAAGACAAAAGCAAAATAAAATCTAACATATGCCAACAGTTTTATCAACACAACACACAACATGGGGGTGCCTTAGTAGCTGCCCTGGTAGAACTGGCACCCTATGTACCTAGGCTGGGTCCTTGCTGCTGCGGCCATGGTTGGCATCTGACCTGTGGCCCTTAACTGAATGTCATCCCCTTTTTCTCTCTCTCTATCCTCCCCTTTCCTGTAACTGTTTGGCTATCACTATCAATTAAAGGCAATAAAGCCCCCCCCCCCCA
>JAGRRF010011991.1:20324329-20355546 GCA_019097615.1 Morone chrysops
GTGAATAGATGCAGTAAACTGACATTGGCAGTGACATGCCAGCATGGATAAATGGACTTCTGTACAGGTGGTGGGTGTGAGTCCTGGTTTTGGAACCTCGTTCTCTTGGCAAAATACATGAACTGCTTCTCTTAACAGTAGCATTTTATTTTGTTTTCTGTGTAAAGTGTTGTTTCTTACAGGCTTTGTGCTGATGGTTCCGTGCACTCCTCTATTGTTGCTTTACTGTAGCCTTGTCTGTTTCTCAGTGTGTTTGCGGTTGTTTCATAACCAATTAAAGCTGCTGTCGGTACAGTCACAGACCTTAAAACAGTGACTCACACAGGCTTATTAAACTTTTTTTTGGCCTTAAATCCAAGAAAGTGAATTTTGTCTCAAAGACAAAGATCTGTGGTAAGGATCATAAACTTTTACCAACTGAGGACTCAAGCTAAGTACATTGAATCACGCCCTATGACCCAGGCTCATTAAAAAACATGCACCTCTTTTTGTTGGACGATAATCTGCACTAGAGAGTTATTATGGAAACAATATATAGACATGGACACGTGGGGGCCAAGTCAGAGAAACAACGTAGTGAGGTTACATCCTCAATGTACCTCAAATTTACTGAACGTTGAGAGTCAACATCCAGGGGACGGATAAAACATTTCACAAGGTTAAGGCTTCTCCCACTGTGTTTATTAGCGACAATAAATTCATAACAGACCAATAATTGTGACAATAAAAAATTACAATACATGCTGTAGAAGAAGATTTAATATTGTGCAAACTCTACTTTTTATTTTGACATCCTGAAGGTCAACATCTACTTGTGCTTTCTGAGCCAAACTATGTAGATATTTTCAGACACCTAAAAGTTTTCTCATTGTGTCAGTGTGTGTCATGATGTTGGCCCAGATGCAGAATATAATGCAGTATATATTGTGAAGCCCAGCCACAGTTTGTGGTAGGCAGGATAGACAGAAAGACATAATGTAACAACATCAACCAGTGGAATTTCATATAAAAGCAATCTATTCAGCTCTTCCATATGTTACTTTCTATAGGTTGCATTGTCTGTTGAATGTCCTGAGTGAGTAACTCTATTCACAACAGAATTCTTGTCCTCTTCTCTTCTGTCTGTCTCCCCATCATCCGTTTTTCCCACCTGACTTCTTTCTTTCTCTCCTCCTCCTCTCACGCTGTTGCTTCTGTGACGTATCTGTAAATTCAGGCCAGTATATAACACTAGCAGTGCGCAGCTAATATTTTATAACTGTCTCTCTGTCTTTCTCCCTTGCTCCTTCTTTGTTTCTGCCCGTCTCTATCTTTTTTCCCTCCTCTGTCTCTCCCTCTTTCCATCAAGAGTGGCCTCCAAATAGACTGCAGAGTGGATTAATGATCTACTGGCTTTATATTGTGTGTGAGATGATGTCTGTGACTTTATGTGTGTGTGTGTGTGTGTGTGTGAGTGAGTGTGAATGCCGTCCTTGGTCTGGCATTAACAGTTCATGTGGGAGTTGATATTAGTCTGGGCTGACAACAGCTATCCATTTTATACACACACAAAAACACAAACTCAACAATGTACAGGAATTAGGGTGACAAGACGGCACCTAGTTGGTGACTTGTCAAGATTCTCATCCAGATCCAATTTTATTCATTAATTCAGTCATTTATTACCTCATCTGGCGAGTGTGGGGGTTACGTTTCCTGTCCAAAGTGAATTAAGGCAATAATTAATTCCAGTGTTTTGTGCGCATTAGGGCAGATTAGCACTATTACCTCTGCCAAGGAGGTTGTGTTTTTTTTTCTCCCACCTATCCCACAAATCAGGTAACAGATTTTTAATGGAATTGAGAGGAAAGTTGCACCATGAGCCAAGGAAGAAGTGATAATTTTTCAGCAATCCCGGATCTTTTCTTTAAAGAATTATCTTTTCCCCCTATTTAGTCATGAAAGACTGAAAGGAAAAAAGACAGCATATGTATTCAATAACTGTATTAATATGTATCTGCGGATGATAATGCTCACATTCTCTCCTATGGGAAATTTGGAGCTGCCAACTATTAAGCTAACCTGCATGTCTTTGGACTGTGGATGTTATAGGGAGGACGCCAGATCAGAGGCAAACTCAACACAGTAAGGACCACCGTGACACCTCAGAATATCACTTACAGAAGGTGTAACTCCAAGGCAAAGAAACAATAGTTTAGTTTTATTTTACCTGGACCTGTATTAAAATAAGCAGTGATGGTCGGTGGGATTATGGCATACTTATGCCAGAGTTTTCAGCCCTTCTTTGTAAATGTTAATCTCATCAGATTTCCTTGATATTATGAAGGCGTTCCAATGAATCCACACTTAATAAATCCTTTAATGTCAGAAACTAATCGACAGCTGGATAGCCGTAGAAGTTTGGCAAGTAGAGTCATCAGTGACGGTGATCAGAGAAGTAGCAAGCACTAGGTAGATATCTAACCTCAGTAGCTGCTGCTGTGGTTAGTAAGACTGCAAGACAAGCAAATATTTTTGGTTGTACACTTTTTCACTTGCACTAGCATTCTTGCTGAGACATGATTAGAAGATCTATTCTGGGTGTGAAGGAGCTTAGCATTTTCGGCATATGGACTCTGTACTTCGGAGGTTCTGCCAGGTATATGGTTGATCTTTGGAGTCCTGCTAGCTGTTTCTAGTCTTAATACTAATCTAATCTCCTACCCTAGTTTCTTCATTTTTAATGAGAGTGCTAGTTTCACAATGACCAGATTTCTTACAATGTCCAAACACTAAAAATTGATATCTTTACATTGTGTAAAGAGCCCAGATGCAGTAGTATATCAGCCACAGTGCAACAAAAAGTGAAACCTAAAATTATAATTTAAGAGTGTCCAATCAAATTAAAGTCTGCCAGTCAGTCTCTGTGGTGGCAACGTGAATATACAGGTCAGTTGCTGACTTCTATTTGCATATTGGCATATTACTATATTCACTAGTAGTAGTAGAGCAGTCTCACGATATCAGACAATCAGACATCTCAGTGCCGCTATCAAGCAAGCAAGTCAATAAGCAATTCTGTCCTCTGCTCTTTTCTAATCACACATAGCCTATAGCTGATCTTTATAGTAACCTCATGAATTATGTGGATAAGTGGTACGTTGCTTCCTGTGATGATCTGCATGGAGGGTCTTCTCTCCTGCTGCCAGTGTGTGTGTGTATGTGTGTGTCTGCTCTGTGTGTCCCTGCAGTGACTCATAGGCCTACAGATTTATCATACAGCTTATACAGGGTTTATTGGAGCAAGTGGAGAGTGATTTTAGAGGAGCAGGGTTAAAGTTGAGTTTGGAGCAATATTGAGCAGAGTGGCCTTGTATGGCTTTGAGTGGGGGAGCAGAAGGAACAAAGTGCTCTGTGAGCGAGGAGTGGAAATATACCTTTTTCACAGCAGCCATTTTGACATGAAAAAGTAGGGAAAACACAGGTGTTACAGATGATACTAAACCAGGTCAAACAGAGTCAGCGTGCTGCTATTGTGCATGTTGGCTCACTGGAAAGGCTCTGCTACACTAAATGGACCAGAACTTTCATTCATATCATTGGTAACCAGTGTTGGGCTGGTTTCTCAAAAAGAGTGATTTAATACTTATTACTAATTACTCTTTTCAAAAATAATTAGTTACACTACTAGTTATATTACTTTTCCCCCAAAATTGGTAATTGTGTCCCTTCTCTCCAAAATTCAGACTTACAATATTATTAATTACAATAATATTACACTGATTTGTTAAAATCAAAGTAATGGGAATATTTCCAGCTGCTGAATAGTGTTTCCATCTTCCAAACTAGTTTCCTCCACAATTACAAAAAATAATCCAATGATGTGATTGAATTGTTGGATTTAAGTATTGGGTGCCAACAAAAGTAATATTGTAACTAATTATTTTTTGGGGTGGTAACCATTACACCAGGTGGTGTAATATTATTACTGAAATGTATTAGTAATTAGTTACATTACTAGTTACAGAGGAAAGTAATATTATTACAATAATAATATTAGTTACAACACTGTTGCTAACACATGTGATTACCCTTCTATTTCATGTCAAAATGGCTGCGGGAAAAAAGGCATATTCTCACCGCTCCACTCCGCCGACATGCTCTGGTATGGAGTAACGTTATGCGGTACGAGCAAGCGGATGACTTCCACGTGTCACCACCTCAAAGATTGTTTTTGCAATGCAGGTTTTTTTTAAACCCTTATTGTGTCCACCCTGTTCTAGCAGCAGAAGCTAGTGAGAAAGTTCTCCGTCCCTATGGAGCAAAGCGTTTAGGCTTGAGGGTACTGTAAGAGGGTGATAACATGCAGTCAACACAGTCATTGTTCAGCCACTAGTAGTTGTGTCCTTGCAGTTTATTAACTGTAGTATTGTGCTGCTCTGCTGTTAGTAAGCAGAGGGGGAAAAAATCACCTGCTCCATCCCCTTGTGTGTTTTCTTAGTTTAAATACATCCGTATGTGCGCATGTGTCTGACAATTATTTAGGTTTTGGTACCTCCGTGTGTGATACGAAATCATCTGTTTGTGGGTGTTTTTATAGCATCTACATTTAGCTGCAATGCCTAATTCCAGTTGTACATAATTGAGAGGCAGAAGCAGCATGGCAGAGTTAAGGGCAGCAACGTTGGCAAACACAAACCTGATGAATTTTACAACACTTCACAGCGCTTTACCGTGTTTTACAGCGTACACACAGACGCGCATGGCTGCTCAGGGATATGCTCACTCTCGCTGTCCTAGTTCTGGTTCTAATTCACCTCCTCCTCCTCTCTCCTCATTGTTAGGTTTCTCTGTCTGCTCTCTCCTCCTCATTCTCTCCTTTTCTTTCTCTGCGTCTGTCAAACTGCCTCTCTGCTCATTCCAGTCATCTCTTGCTCTCTCCTGATGACTTGTTTAATCACACTCCAGCAGTTTTTTTCTCATACAGGCCCTTCCATTTATTCTGAGAACAAAGTGTATGTTAATTTTAGGGTTGTCAAACCTGCCCTTTAAATACTGTTGTTATACCCGCAGGTAAAAGTTGTGCAGTGGCAGGTTAGTAATATTTTATGTAACAAACAAACTGAATTTCTTCTTTATCTGAGAAGTTTCCTCTGTAATTTAAACTCAGATATCCCTGAGCAGCAGCTGCATATTAACCTTAACATCAGCTTTTAAAACTAAATGCAAAACGCTGTGTCTGAACTGATATAAACGTGCAGAGTGATGGAAAGCCATTAAGATAATTTACACAACATCGACAACATCAAAGGGAAAAAGGCTTTTAAGAGAAGGAACCCCGTTACTCTCAGCAACGACACATAGATAGGCTACTATACATTATCAGCCTCAGATAACTACAGTGGCTAGACGTCGAGTCCAGTCCACTTTCTGCTGGTGTCAGATTGAGGTGTTGAGAGATGAGCAGTATAGATACCAAGGTAAATATCAAGCACTATCAGTTACCTCGCCAGAAACTTTGCATAGAGAGACAAATGTTAAAACACACATAGAACCACTATGAAAAGCAGCAGTGATGATGGAAATTACATAGGACAACACAGAGATGTACATAAAGACAAGAGTTTACAACTTTGGGATGGAAATAAGAAAAAAAACACAGTTTGACAGATTAAGAGTTTCTTGAATATTTTTTGCATTTTTCCAATTTGTTGACTTTGAGTTGGATTTATTAGCATGCACCTTAAAACTGATATTAGTGTAGTAGAGCCTTTCTTAATGAACTTTGTTTGTCCTGAATAGAACGGAACCTTAATTAGTATCATTGCTAACACCTGTGTTTACCCTACTATTTAATGTCAAAATGGTTGCCATGAAAAGCGTCAAGAAGCTGATTTTTTTATTTCAGAATTTTCAAAAATCTTGACTTTTGTGCCCCCTAGTGGTATATAGTTAGATTTACTGGCCAATGAAAACTGAAACAAAAAACAACAGGCGATCAAAATCATTTGACAGGATGCAAATCACATACAAATTCTATGTAACATGCTTTAAGCCTGAAGTTGGATAAAACCAGTCACCCATTATCCAGCATGCTGAAGTGTGATGGAAGAAATGAATCACAAGAATAATGTTAGCCTGTGTGCTCATTAGTCAAAAGTCAGTTGACCTGTGGGCCAATCTTAAAAAATATGGTGTATCTATTTAAGGTCTCTAGGAATGAAAGAGAAGAGACAGACTGTTCCTTTGCCCTGTAGAGGTCAAGAAAGTGTTGGAGCTGCTGTTAATATACGGTCACAGCTCAGCCCAGTGGATCTGAGGGTTTAGTGTATGTGTTGAGTCTGTGTGGGAGAGTGGCCTGAGGGATTGAGTGCATGTATGTGTGTTATATCAGTCAACAGCACTTTGCTTTAGCATAGCAACACTATGGTCAACACTCTCTAATTCTGTCTCGCTCCCTTCTCTCTCTCTCTCTCTTTCTCTCTTTCTCTCGATAAAGATACACTCCCTGCCATTTTAATACTGGTAGGTCTTTCATATGTCAATTTCTTGTGTTCAGAATGACCACACCCCCTTTTAGAGAAGTGCCTAGTGTTACTATGCCTAGCAGCTGCTGAAAAGCCACTATACGATTTTCTGTACTTTCCTAATCAACAAAAGACAATGAAAGAAAATATCTGTGGCTTTGGGCAATCTACAAAGAGGATAAAGATGTTAAACTGTTGGACCCAGACAGTCAGTATGTCTCCATCTGTAGCACTCAATCACAGGTTAGTTAATGATGTTACTGAGTAAATGTGGTGTGCTAATTGTGTCTGTAGATTGAAGAGAATCAGTAAAGAGTCTTAGTGGTGGTGTAACTAATGTTTTTACTGTGAAAAAATATGGCCCTACCATAAAACAGTTACTTTTGAAATGACAGTGTGGAGCAGAGGGTACTTTAACCTTAATGATTTATATAAACTGAGCTGCCTAACCTTCTACTAATGAACCTTGTAAACTGCATTAAGTAACATAGGAAGTAGAGATAAAACATCATGTTTTTGATTAATTAACACACATTGGTTCTGTTTTCCCACAGCGATATGATTAGTTTACAGTAATGTAATATTGGAAAGAAACAGAAATGTTTTTTTTATATATATATAAAGCTGCCGATCATTGATTGTCGATTTCACAACATGGTATTCTTATTTTATGGTATTAATATGTCAAAGACCTTGGAATTCACATTTACCGGCAGTCAAATTAGAGGGATTGCAAAAGGGGGCGGGGCTGGACGCTTTCTACTGAAAGCGTTAGATGATCATTTCTTCCAGAATGAATCACCAGAGAGAATGGAAAATTGTGCTGTTACGTAACAAACAAACACACAAAAGCTTTTAGGTCACTTAGGTAATTCAGTCTTCACAAATCATTTTTCTTCAGCCTCAGCCAAAAAATGCCACCAGGGCAAAATAATTTAATTTATTCCCAGGGCAGTTTCCTCTGTTTAATGAATTTCAGAAATTGAGTGTCATTACATGGAAACAATAATGGTAATGGTAATATCAGTGACTAGGAAATTCTTGAGAATAGACGACAGATTTTTGTTTTTAAGAATAGCTTTTTTATTAATGCCCTTGGGGATTACTTCACTTTTATGCGTTTGAATCTTAAAATTGTATTCCCTTACTAAAATAACAAGTTGTTTGTCATGAATGGATTACTGAACTGGCCCAGGAGGACCCAGGCCAGAACCTGTTGACATCTCTTGAAGGAAATTTTAATATGCAAAACCACTACAAAGAGACTCAAAATGACTACAGAGAGACAAACAGACAAACAATGTGGTGTTTTGTTGTCAGTTGTCACAGTCAAAAGGTTATCCTCTGATGTAGGAGGGGTATGGGGTGTCTTACATCTTTATTGTCTGGGGCCCGTTGTCTCTTCATCCTTCCATTTTCAGCACCTTTCAAAATATGACTTTATCTTTATTTATCTTTTTTTTAACAGTTTCAGATCAGCCAGTCTTATGGTTGAGTTTAGGCAACTGAAAGTACATCAGGTTAGGGAAAGTTTTGATGAAAAAACCGCATTAGATATAAATGTTATATCTTTCACATTAAATCAGCTTCAACAGTGTGTCTAGACTGGACGGCGAGAACGCCACCATGGCCTCCGTCTCTTTCGGATTATTAGCAGCGTTGGCTAACAGGGCCGAGAATGGAGTAGCCCCACAGCAATCTAGCAGTGGTGAATTGAAATGCCAGGCCAACCAATTATGTTGTCAGCACACACAGTGACGAGAGTGCACTACTGCACCACTGTGATCATTTTAGTCTGAGGGGCACAGAAACTCACACACAAACACACACACGCACACACACACACACACACACACCGGCCCAGAGCCTGATAAATAAGGCTCATCTCTTCTCAGCGGCTCATTGCCCTGTCAGGCCAAATAAGGAGCCCTCATTTCCCCTCCATGATACACACACACATTCACAACACAGACACACACACATACAACACAATAAGAAACATTACATTTGGACGATGAGGAGAGTTGCTGCTTTCGGGACCTGTGAAACAACAAACACACACACACACACACACACACACACACGCTGGGCCATTACATTAGTGGAGAGAGATGCAGCATGGTATACTTGTGACACAACGATTAGTCAATCCTCTACCCACAATGCACTGGAGTGGAGAAGGCAATCTCTAGTTGCAGAGGATGGGGGATTGCGTGTGTGTGTGTGTGTGCGTGTGTGTGTGTGTGTGTGTGTGTGTGTGTGTGTGTGTTTAAAAAATAGAAAGATAGAGGAGGTTTACACACACTTGCACATTTATGAACTGTGAGATTTTAGGTTTTGTGAACAAGTGTGTGTGTTTGCCCAAATGTCTGTTTTGGAATGGGTGTCATTTAGCAGAAAGAAATGTCTTAAGTCTATTTTGTGTGTCTGTGTGTGTTCCCTAATGTGTGTCTGTGTGTTGGACCATCGCTAATGGCTATACATTAGCACCCTAGGAGCTCAGTAAAAGGCTGAATGTTCGTCTAAAAATCGACTCTGCCCCAAGCCGGGTCAAGTGAACCTGCTGTGAATGCTGGACTGTTCGATTGAAAGCACAGGTGTTACTTCAAGAGGCAGATCTGGAGTGTTGATGGTGGTACACTGTGGGTGTGTGAAAGCCAACATGTGAACGTATATGTCAGGTCCTAGAAGAGGGAAGATACTCAGTGTGCGATGGACTGGCTTTTTTAATCCAAAGAAGGAATTATATGGCATATGACAGAAATGTGTCAGATGTCAGAAATATGACATTCAATAAGGCAGTTGTGTGTGACAGGTCTACCCACTGTGATGGTGGCAGACTGGAAGGACACTCATCAACTCCTGTTTCTGCATTTATTTCTATATAACGCTGCCGATCATTGATTAAACAACTTGAAATTTGAGGCTTCCAGTTCTCACTCACGACCCTGTATATTCCAGTAAATAATGCAACTGTTGCACATCTAACTTTGCCTGGCATTTGAGTTCTGCTTTTATCTAACACAAATAAAACTTCAGCGGCAACCCACAGGCACCCATATGGCCTATGTGCATTTAAAGCTCTGCAAAGCACAAAACAACACCAAGCACTGGAGCAAATGGATGTCTTAAACTGTCAACAAAGTAACAGGCTAAAGTCTAATGGCTGTCTATAAATGTCACTGGGGATGTGTCTATATTCATAGAGGCAGTTATCAGCTTTTAGATGTGCTTCTAGCTCACCGAAGCACTCTCTGCTTCTTTCTCCCTCTGTCGTAAGTGGTTCTGATGTGTCTATATCGATACCCACCTGTTACTGGCCATTTCAGTCACCTCTTTTTTGATGAAATATGGATATATGCCTCGCTCTTTTTCACTCCTCCTCCTTCTCTAAAAGTGTCCCTCATGCCTATTTATTGATGATCCCAAGAGTTGTCAGTTAGTAGTGGCTGTCCCCTTCCGCCACTGTTTTCCTGTTTTATTAACTACGTGTGTCTCTGTGTGATGAAATATGAATGCATGTCCTTTCTTTTTATGTCCCATTCTTTTTGCCACTTACCGGTTGTTTTAGCCAAGTGTCTTTCTGATGAAATATGAATGCATGTCCCCTCTCTTTCTCTCCACCACTTACTGAGTGTCTCAGCTGTGGGATGAAATATAGATGGCTGTCCTCTGTTGGAGCTGTGAATGCAAAATATTATCTATCCATTACAGGGGAAATTATGTCTGTCCCCTCTAAGTACCAGGAATTATATGTGGTGTTTTGACTTGTGAAGTGTTCAAGCTACAAGTATACATCATCTGACAGGGTGAATTCATGAATCCCTGGATACTAAAACTCTCCTCCTTGAAAAACTTGAACAGATGCCCTAAAATAAGTCTCAGTGACCCCTACCTTTGTTGACTCAGCAGAAAGAAAGAAACAAGAAAACAACTGTTTATCAATTGTATATTGAATTCTCTTTTCTGGGGTATTTTCTTTATTACTTTCTTCACCTTCTGTCAGTTATTATTATGTCTTTTAATATGGACCTTGAGATGGAGGAGGCAGGATGTAAGTGGCACAGTAATTCCCAGAGAGCATCTCTGGTCCAGAGGAAGGGGTTTATCAGCCTTTGCAGGACAGAAACGCACAACAGGAAGGATACTGAGAGGGTCAGGAAGCAGGCAGCTTATTTGCAAAACACACTGCTTCCATTAAACAGCAAGCCGACTTGTGCTGAGACACAGCTGAGCAGAAGTAATTGAAATCCAGGTGGGAACCTTGAGAAAACATGGCAATTAAGACCATCTCAATGGTCACTGTAGCAGGAAAAATGTTTTACAAACTATACAAATTTGCAAAAAAAATATCAATTAGAGAAAAGATTCCCAGAAATATAAATATATTATTAATTACTTTATTTGAGCACCCAAGGTAGTTTAAACTGTGTGCAGACTAGGGCTGCCCCCTAATAGTTGAGTTAACTGTTAGTTGACGAGAAGAGTCTTAGGTAACACACTTTTCATTAGTCGGTTATTGGCAGAAAAACAAAAATAAGCACAGCTTACATCAGCTGATCACAGATAATCGTAAACACACCTCAGCTGATTCCCTTCAAGCATCCAATTGGCAAATGTCATTCAGGGTGCCTTATTTAAGCTGCTATAGCCTGCCTATCTTAGTTGCTTTCTCTGCAAGCCAACGTACACCCCACCTCCACCCCCGCTCCTCATTTTATGCTGTATTTGATTTAATCACTGTCATTTCTGTTGCCTTGCTCTGTTCCGTACCCTGGGGGTATTTGCTGCTGTTCTCCTTGAAGTTTCCATGTATGCACATGGAAGGGCAGGGAAGTGTGCTCTCCCTGCCTTAAGGTTTTCCATGTATGCACGTGGAAGGGCATGTAGATCCGAGAACCGAGCCATACTGCAAAATATAAAATTCTGCATTTGATAATAAAGTTTATTTAAAGAAAAGTGCTCCTGACTGAAATTGTGTCGAACGGAAGCTGCACCTTGTAACCAGGAGGATTGTTGCAGCACAGACCTTTTCTCCCAAGTCGGAGGAGGGAGCGGAGGAGAAGCATGAAGGGAGAGGAGCGTGTTGAGAAAGAGAGTTATTTGTTCCATGTTTTGAACGAGACTTGTGTGATGTTCTACTTTGTTGAAATAAATTAACTAATAACTTAATGTTGAGAATCCTTGTTGGTTGTTTTGACACATTCATAATCATTACTGCTATATATTTAAATACCTAAATTCATATCATAAAGGTTCAACGTCGTCTGGGACAGCCCTAGTACTGACTGTCTGCCCCAATGTTCATGTCTGTCCATTTTGGCAAGCCTGCAGCCTGTCATAAATATTATTAGATTATTTCACCTTTCACATACATTTTCAATAATGAAATTATTGTATGGTATTGAACCTGTGAAATTATTGTTTATCACCCTATTGGTAGAACATTTGCTTGTTTTATGACACCTAAATATTGAACGCTAAACATAGACTCTTATAACATACAGTATATTTTACAGTGTACCTATATTTCTATTTACAATTCAAATCTTTTATAACAATTGCTAATATATAGAGCCTTGCTCCCTTTATGATGACTTAACAACGTTGCTGTCAACTTGTCACCCTAAAAGGGGCGGCTTTGGCTCAGGTAGAGCGGATCGTCCATTAACTAATAGGTTGGCTGTTCTATCCCTGGCTCTTCACGCTGCATGTCGAAGTTAAGCAAGATACTGAACCTCAAACTGCTGTTGATGCTGTGCCATCGGTGTATCTGATGAGCAGTTGGCACTCTACATGGCAGCTTCTGCCATCAGTGTATGAATGTATGTGAATGAGTCAGTGTGACATGTAGTGTAAAGTGCTTTGAGTGGTTAAAAGACTAAAAAGGAGCTATATAAGTGCAGTCCAGATACTATTTACAAGCACACTGAACTTAATTTAAATTATACTGTTGCCATGTGTGGAAAAGTGATTTAATGGATCAATTACCAGGATCCTGAGTCCACTGTAGCCCATTTGGTTATGTATTTTAAAGAAAATGGATGGATATGGATGGGACAAAGAAAGAAACTTGCTTTTAAAACAGAAAGAGGATCATAAAAGGCCCTGTTTCGTCCATCTACCGATCTGAAGTATCAGCAGTTTTCTGAGTGGCACAACAGCGGCTCTTCCCTCTCTGACCCTTTCATCCCTGGTTTGTCATTTGTCGTGTCTCTAGCTGAAAGAATGGAAAAGGTGGTGGTAACTGGTATGTATTATTTAACGGCTATGTGTGTTTCTGCCATAATGGAACAAAGTCGAAAGTTGCCTCTTTCGTGGAGCTATATCTAGACCTCTGTCACTTAAACACACACACACATCAAGAATGCCTGTAAGAATCCCAAACACACACATACACACTAGATAAAAACGCTCCAACAAGTGATGTACTCATGTAAGAAAGAAATCATGGGGGATGCCGCTACACTTTCCACTACACACACACGTCCTGGCAGTTTTCTGCAGAAATCAGCACATTGAACTAATCCATTAGTCCTTGCTGCTGGGAGTGAAAAACAGAGCTGAACTTTGCTACCAGACACAAAACCTTCCTCTTTTCCTAATCATCTCTCCAAACATCCCTCCCTCTCTCTACAGTAAAGCGATGAAAGAGGAAGGGGGCAGGATGAGGTGAAAGTGTGGAGAGAAGCGATGAGGAGAGATGGGGAGGAGAGTAAAGAGTTTGGGTGCAGAAAAAAGGAGGAAGGAAGGAAGGAAGAAAGAGATGAGAGTGGAGAGTGCTAAATTTTGCTACTTGTAATGGTATTTCCATCCATAAGTTCCTCCACATGCACACGATGAAAGAACAACATGGTGACGGAAGACATGGAAAACCAAGGCAGATGGAGATAAAAGTGCAGAGAGGAAATGTATAGTTAAAGAAAAAACTTTGAAAATACCCTTTAAGCATTTTTGTTTTCAGGCTCTGTGCTACATAATGTAATCTCTCTGCATGCTCAGTGTCAGTTTGAGACAAATACAGGTTTATTTAAGACTCCACTCATTTATAGCTCTTTTGTACTGACAAATAATTAAATTACTATGTGTAATGCAAAAGCTAGTAGCTTGTAATGCACTTTGTACAGAGCTTTGTAGCCCTGCTTAGCTCATTATTTCTGGCAGTAAGTAGGCAGCTTTAAGGAGTTGGTGGAGAACAAACCAGAGATAAAAGCGGAGTAAATATTGGACTGGCATTTGACAAAAAACATTAATATATAACATAATCTTTTACTGATTTATTTTACAATTTTATTTTATTTTGAACATCTGACCTACTCAAAATGAAGTAAACCCGTCCAGTATATACATATATATATAAATATATTTCCACTCATATGCTGCAAACCTGCCTGAGAAGGATGTCAGCAACATTTTGATGAGAGGATATAACAGCGTAATGTCTGTAATGAATTGAACAATGCCCTTACTAGCCACCTTTGATCATGGCTGTGTCCAAACAGGAGTAATGGATTTCCTATACAGGGTCGACAAAAAGACAAAAAGTGAATTTGCTGACTCAGCATTGATAGGGCATAGTCTGTGTCAGTGAGTTTGTCTGTGCTCGATAACTCAATAGGTGAGTGTGTAGTGCAGGTATGTGCTTATAAATGCCTTTTTATCTACTGTGACAATGCGGTTACCAAGCCTGTGATGTAGTGCTAACCATTGGTTTTTTGTGGTAAAGGAAGAAAGAAAAAACTTAGATGAGATTTAAAAAAAGAACAAAACTACATTAAATGTTCCATGTGTATAGATTTGCTATTGAACTGAACAGCTTTACTTTAAAGGCCCTGCACACAGGTGTGTCCTTGTGGCTGATTAGGCCTCTGCTTAGGCTAAAGGTGGGAAGAGCTATGCTGGCAATTAGTTGAGGTTACCATAAACTATTACAAATGAACTGTGAACTATTGAAAATGATGAACAGTTCTAATCAGGTCATTGAAGGAGATGTCAGTCAAGCAGTCACATATCACACATCCCCGAAGAGGAGATCTAATGAAGCAATGTGTTATAACAGGAGAAAAGAGTGTAGACCGTTTTTACAAAACCTTAAATGTTACTTTTATCTTGGATTAGAGATTTTTTTAATGGTTGGTGACACTAAACAGTTGTACGTTTGGCTCCTGCATCTCAGGGCTGAGTCAGCTAATGTTAGCTCCACGATCTAACTAGCTAACAGCAGCTAATGTTACCATAAGCGGCAGTACTTTTAGCAACAAGTCCCAAAGGAAACTCCGTAAATCACTGTGGTACAGTTTACCGAGATTTAAACTGTCCTCCATCGGGCTCAGAGGTTTTGCTTGGTCCCAGCCAGGCTGTTCTGTTGCGTGCTAATGCTAACTATAGCATCGGTTGGCAGAGTTGAGGCAGAGCAATCGGAGGACGTCAGCGGGAAATCCAGAGAATATTTTCTTTATAAAATATGATTCACCAAAAATAAATGATAATGTTGTGTTTTTGCACAGTAATCAGCGAGGCCAGGCCCACTAACTAATGAATTTTAGCTCTGTCTTGCCAAATGTTTGGTTTGGTTGGTTAACGCTTACGTAAGCATGCGTCGCACATGGTTTTATAGGAAGATAAATGATTGTATTTCGATATAAAAATACAAAGAAATTAATTTGTTAAAAAGGTGTAAAATATGACTTCGGATGTAATCTTAAAGGTGTGAAAAAACATTTTTTCATTTTATCTGGACATGAAAGAACTGAAAGAAATTGGCAACTTAAAAGGGTTCAGTGAAATTTTCCTGAATATAATCTGCAGCATCTATAGAGAATTCACAGTTACTGAGAATGTTTTTCCCACTCCCAGTGAACATCACATTTTGATGGCTTATGCAGTAACATTATAAAAATTTGTATCGAGCATTTTGCGGCAGCTGCCTTAATTACACCACAACTATTAATGAAAATCAGTTATGGATGATAAGTTAGAGCAAATTTCTGGTGGTGAGGTGACATTTGTATATCAGCCTTTAAAATGATGGTAAAGGACTTCATATGCTCTCCAAGTCTGTTCTCAAGTATTCATATTTAATCAAAGTCTCTTGAAGAGATTATTTCCACCACATTTTATCACCCATTGTCTTTAATCAATGCCATTTCTCTCACTGTCGACGTTCAGTGAGGCTGTTTGGATGAACACATCCTCATTTACCCAAAACACCACAATAAAATTAGACCTAATTCTAATTAAAATGATACTGCTTAATGAGAGCCTGTCAGTTCTGTCAGTGCAGCTAAATTAACCAAAATAAAACGTTTATCACTTAAATGAATTACAAATGTATTACTTTAGGTGAATTAAGGGCTTGTTTTGTGTAAGGGGAACATAAGACATGCTGTTCATTCCTTGTCATTCAGGGTTATTGATTAGGACAAAATCAATGGGACAGTTTGTGCTCCTGCTGATGTACTCAGTCAATCAGGTCTAATCTCATTGCTGCCTGTGACTCATTTCTTAGCGACTGAAAGCTGTTTATTACCACTTCTTCCTCTCATCATTCTCATGTTTTCATTATTTAATTCCCGTCTTCGCTCGCCTCTTTTCTCATCGTCTGTGTTTCTCCCTCCATCCCTTTTTATCGTTGTTCTCTCATCCCTCTCTCCTCCTCCCCCAGGTGTGTGTCTGATTAGAGAAGGTGGATTTGTCAAAGTGCCACACTGATTTCCAATTATCGTCTTGTACCTCTCCTTACCTCTTTCCATTTCTTTCTATATTTACTTTTTTCCCTTCATCCCTACCTCCTTTTTCTCAGCCTCTCCTTTCTTCCTTTTCTCTACCTCCTCTCCTATAGTGGGGTCATACTTATATATCTATTAGTCAGGAAATTAGGCAGGTAGGTAGCTTGGAAGAAAATCTGCTTTGATCACACCATCACTATTTTTTCTCATAGATCTCCCCTCCCCATTTTCTTACTTCCCTCCATCTCCCTTAATTGTATTGCACCATTATTATTCTACCATTCTGTCCGTCTCACTTGACTTTCTCTATCACTTCATCACGATTTTCGCCTCTTTCTTTCTGCCTCTGTGACAGACTAATTTCAGAGTTGTTTCAGCATAGTTAATGAACGCCCACAGCTCCTGACTCTTATTTTCCAAATGGCGGAGGGCTGGAGGGGGAAGCACTTAAAGCAACACTATGTAAGGCACATTACATATGATCAAAAACTAGCCAATCAGCTACACACAGAAAGTCAGCTAATATTACTTACTAGTCCAACAGCAACAGCAGCTCTGTGTCTGTCTTGCAGCCTGTTATTTCATGAAGTTCTCACTAACGACTAAAATGTTGCTTTAAGGACCGTAAACAGACTAAACATGTGTGCGATGTGTGTTAATAGATGTGAGTGTTGACTAAAAAATGTCATAAGCACATGCAAACAACAACAGCATCTTTTTTTTATTTGTTTGGAGGGTCACTTGAAGATTTAATCTCTGCTCTTTTGTCTGGCATGAAACAGTTTTCCCTGGCCTTTTTATTTAGTCTGTTGTATTTATTGTTGTAATATTGTTTTTCTGCTGCCTTCCTGGTAAGGCCTCTCTCTAAAAGGGAATTTGAATCTTCATGATGAGGCAGAAAATGAATGTCAGCTTCCTCAAGCCACATTGTACTGCTTTCACACTTTAACTGGTTCTCTATTTTTTCTTACTGGTGAGTATGCTATTTCAAAAACTGATAAAACAGGACTAGGACTAGCCTTATTGGAAAGTGGGTCAGGAGATCAACATCTCATTGTTCTTGCATTACAGTTATATATATTGATGATATACTGATTGATTTAGTCTTACTGAATAGTAGGGCTGCCTCCTAATAGTCTAAGACTAAACCATTAGACTTAGTCGACCCCCTTTTCATTAGTCAGATAGTCCCAGATTACAAAAACAATGTTAAACTCTGTTCAGGAGCTGTACTTTGTCACCAGGACGACAGTATCATGTGGTTGTTCCAACACAGACCTTTTCTCTTGTAACACAGGAAGTCACTTACTGGTGAACTGCTGCATGTACTAGCTAGTTAGGGGTTCTATATCCTGACTGTACCCAGACTCTGAACTTGAAGTACCAGGGGAGGTTCATTAACACCACTAGCACAGGAGATATGTACTGCCAGGAGGAAGGGGTTTTCAAGCCTGGGTCTGGGAGACCCAACAGGGAATCCTGCCTGGAAGCGGGGCCTAAATAAGCACCAGATGGAGCCGTTCTCAGCAGCCCCCCCAGTGACCCCAGCTGGGACAACACAGCCTGGCCAGGTGATTAACAGTGGCATTGTACAGGACTATGAGTCCGGGAGCGATATAGACACAGTGGGTTCAGGCAGGGACAGGGAAGGCCCAAACCAGGAAAGGAGCTTGTTTGTAGCAAGTTGATTTGTAATTAATGTTACACATCATCCATTAGATCGTTAAGTCGTGAGTATTTGGTTTTGTGAAGCTGGAAGTTACTTATTTTGAATTAGACATGTTATATATTATACTCATCATTACTGCTTTTACCGTTATATTTTAGTTAGTCAACTAATGTCTTGAACACCTACTAGTCAACTAGGAAAATCATTACCTGGAGACTGTCCTGCTAAAAAGTAACAACGATTATACCACATTTCACATGCCAGATTATCAGACACCCCTATCTAGATTCAGTGTTTAGTTTCTCTTCTACTCCACAGAAAGCAATCCGTGGCTCATTTTAAGGTAACAAAAACATAACGATTCCTATATTCAGGTGATTATACACTAATGAAATCAGAGCTATGCATACAGTATTAAATTCCATGTCTGCTAGCAGATCCCCCTTAATGTTACACACTGGACCTTTAAAAACACATAATTTAGTATGAATTCAACATTTCTAACCATTAAACAATCCAGATAATCATAAAACATTTGAAAACCTGAAAGGTAAATAATTTACTTCCACCTGCTTGTGGTCTTTTCCTTCTTTAATTATATTATGTTTTGGCACATTTTTACATTTTACAGTCAGTTACTGCCAACAACAGTTATTGTCCTCTGCATTTGCCAGACAATACACAACCTGAGCTAGTGGTGTTCATGTGGAGGACATGATATGAACAATAAAGTGACAACACACTGATCAACAGCTCCACTTGCAGACAGAAAGTTCACAAAGTACTTTTAAAAGTGAGGCCTTACAGAAGTGAGGACTAGTAAAATGTCCTCACTTAGCTGCACGCACACATTACTTTTAAATAACTGGGGGTCAGACAGCGCATATCTTCATGCCTGCATGCACAACAGACACCTGCAGAAAATGTGGGGTTTATGAAACAGCCTCTGCTAAATGTACACCTACACACTCCCATAGAAGTAAACATGTCAACACACACTAACAAAGCAGCTGTAAAACTGTTTTATTTGACCATCTGGTGAGCCTGACATGTTTATTGGGCCTCATAACCTGGCAACTCTTTACTAGCCAGGACAAGGCATTTGTCTCTGGGATATTGTGTGTGTGTACGTGTTTGCAAATGTGTACACAGCACAGCACCGGTGTGTGTGAGCTGATGTCATGTACCTGTAAAATTTCATTTTCATGTAGCTAATGTCCTGTGGCATTGAGGCTGGTGGAGTGGGGCATGCAGCCAAGAACCTGTAGCTAGTTATTTAACACATACCTTTATTAATTTGTATAATGTGATTTTTTTTTGTGTACACAAAACAAAATTCTTTCTGCACTGTGAGAGGGATCCCTCCTCTGTTGCTCTTCCTGAAGTTTCTTACTTACTTTTTGGGGGGAGAGTTTTTCCTTACCCGAAATGATATTTAAGGACAAAAGGTGTCGTATGCTGTACAGATTGTAAAAACCACCCTGAGGTAAATTGTGATTTGTGATTATGGGCTATACAGGCAATTCATATTTGTCCTCCGGGGGTGTGGTAAAACAGAGCACATCATCTGTATTTTCAAAGATCGGAAAAGATTTACCCAATGAACACTACAAGGGACATGTTATAAAAATAAAAAAAATACAATTTTGTGATTTCTTTCTTACCTACCATTTACTTAAATATTGAAAAAAAAAATTAAATCATCCCAGGTCTCAGGAGGATAAATAAAATTGACTTTACTATTTAGTATGCTCCAAAAACTATATACAGTGACTAGAAGCATGTCAGCTATACAATAAATACCCCTTCACAACGGTAAAATGAGAAGGGTTGCTAAAAAGCATCTCCTTTCATGTAAAATACATCAGCAACACCTAATAATGTGGAAAAATCCTGCACGACACCAGCACAGACCACAGCTTCCCAAAATACCATTGCAAGACTTAAACTTTGATCACCACATATTGAAGCTATAATGTTGACGCTTTTTGCGCGCGTGTGAGGGGGGGGTAATCATCAAGAAAGGAGCAATCAGTGGAAGTTGTCTGTCTCTAATCATACAAACCCCCCATGGACACCATTGTGAGCATGTGTATGTGTGTGTTGTGTATCTGTTTGCGTCCAATCAGCCAGAGAGCCCCCATGAACACTGTCAATGAAGCATCAATCAGTACACACACACACACACATCAATACCCCCTCCACCAAATATGCACTCAGACACAAACAAGCACAAACACAGCATCTGTCACTCAAGAAAGGATAGGAAATGTCCCCTCTTCACATACTGTTTTTATTCTCAAAGCAATGACATCAACTAGAACCCTCTTTAAAATGTTTTTCTTCAATTTTACCAATACATCAGACACTGTCAAAAAGTGTGTTCCAAACCACCCTAACAGCAACAATACAGGATACCCGTTCACCATTAATGTAATATGTTAGTGGTCTTACTAAGGTAGCAGATGCAAGAAGCAGCTTTTATAATATCACAACACTTGAATCCATAGAAACTTGTCTTGGCATTTGTCTGCCACTACTTTACCAGCTGTGTCCTCTTTCTATTTGTACAGTTCCATAGTTTCTCTGCGAGCAGCTGGTGCATTTGGGGTTCAAGTGACACTAGTCCTTTATTGATTCTCCTGCTGCCTTCAAATTGAATCATTAGTTTGTGTTTTTGTCAGAAGGAGCTGTGTCCACAATGTACTTGGCATTCTGTTAACCTTATGAGACGATTATTGGTATGGCTAACTTATAGAAAAGGTAGATGCTACTAATGAACAACAAACATGACAATTTCCAATCCTCTGTTCCTGTTTTAGTTGTTTAGTTATCTCTTGGTATATGCCAAAAATATGTCACTAAATAATGTGTGTTCTTGTATAGAAAGGAAAGATTTTCCTGGTCCATACAGTATATTCTTTTTGATATATAAACATGTCACTGACTTGTAATCATTATCATGGAATTATTAACAATATCAGCAACTTTCCCAATGATGACTTTTTCAGTCCTCTGGAATCCTTAAAAGCCGCTGCTGATGGAATGGAGTCTTTTTTCAGACAATCCTGGAATGAAACATAGCAATATTTATGTCACAACAGTTTAGTCCTGTGTGTAAGGATATATCATACCTGTAGACAGTAGCCGTGATGCACTGTAAGAAACAAGTATATAGGCATTATGAAACTCAGTTAAAATCAATGTCAGACGGGACAAAAAAAACATCAGGGAAAAAAAATCTAATCTCAGTCAGAGCTCCAGTGGCAGCTCTGCCATATCCAGGTTCTCTTAAATAACTGCTGTCCTAAGTCTTTCATGCAGAACGGTGTTTTGGGTTTAATGAGAATGATGTGAAAAAAACAACAGAAAAAACCCACCTCAGCTGTCAGCAGCTACGAGTAAACAGGAAAAAGAGTGGTGCAGAAGACAGGCAAATAACAGCGCTGTACAGCAGTCAGTCCAAATGAGTTCTGATTTTTGTTTGACTGGTTTAAGTGGCTGGAAATTGCTTTGTTTGATGGGTAACCTATTTGTGCTGATGCACTCTAAGAAATAAAATGTTGTATTTACTTAACTGAGTTATGTCAACCGGTCCCACTAAACTGTGTTGTTTAAATAGGAAAAGCAATGTATGATTAATGTTTACAACACATTTTAAGTAATTCCAACTTAACTATGTTACTTTGAGACTAGGTGACATTGCTACATTGCATAACCACAACAACATTATGTTGGATTTACTGACACTATGTTCACTTAACTTAATATGATTGAGGTCAATTTACTTAATACAAGTTAGTAATATCAATGTGATAGGTTTGTGTTAATCATGCAACACCTTAGTTGTGCTGTTTAAATAAATAAGTCAAAGAAATACAACTTCAGTTGCTGAAATTCACTTATGCCTTTATTGTATTCAGGTCTGCAAACAGTGAGACTATTACAAATAAAGTTACGTCTGTAATATGTATGTGTATACACACATTGACAAAAACTGAAAGTATAATACGTATAATCTTACTGTTTTAACCCCACACCTGAATCATTTCGTTTTTGACAAAACAAGCATCAACCTTCAAGCACTAAAATATACACACAAGTAAATGTGATCAATATTAAATGCCTATTTGTTCAACCAACTAAATTCAAGGAATGTTGACATAACTTAAACATGATCAAAATTGTCAAAATTGATCAATATTGTGAACTGGTCAACCTGGAGGTTATGCTTAATGAAAATGTCAAGAGCTACACTGTATGAAAAAGGCAGTGCTGCAGAGGTAAGAATTAAATGTAACTCCTCAAGCAAGCCATCAATTGCTGAACATTCTTTTGAAATTAGATGTATTGCCTATTGTAAGTCCTCATGTGGTGTTTCTGTTTCAATCAAAGTATGACCATGTGATCATAATGACCATGCTTCAATTCTTAGTGTCATCAATTGCTTAGCAGCCAGCAGTCCACTCTTCAAGTCCACCTTTTTTTTTAAAGTCCACTCTTCAACTCCAACACAAAAGGTGACAATGTCAACAATTACAGATTAACAACATTTCTTGAAACCTAACAGTTGTGTCCAAAAATACAGTCCAGATGTTTTTCCCTTGTGTAAGGATGAACAGAAATCCAATTTGGTTCTTATCCACAGTCTTGATGGCGATTTAACTCATGCAGTTTGTTTTTGAGGACCTGCACCTTAGTGGAGAGCTTGTTTCCATCCAGTCCTATCAAGACTTTCTGAAGAAACTCAAAAGTGTATCGCAGGTCTTTGGGATAGCTCAAGTTTAGACAATAGATCAAGCAAAACAGGGCTGCACAGCCATTTGCCACATCTCTCAGGTCTTGCAGCACTGTACATCCTTCAACGATGATGCCAACATTCTCAGGTGCATCTGCTGCCTCTGCTCCCTCTTGTTGCACAACGTAGATGCTTCTTTTACTGATTTTAACTGTGAGCAAAGATCCTGTTTTAATGGACACCATTTTTGGTGTTTATTGGTATTGAATCTTGGGAGCCCGACGGCAAAAAAAAAGTTTTTTCAGTGCTAATGTACAAACCCTCAAGCACATGATGAATGTAAAGACACAAATGCATACAAACATACTCTAGTTGGTCAATGGCATAGCTGTGTATTGATCAGTCTTTACTGCCTTCATTTGTTAAGTTGTTTTTTTTGTGCATATAAATGTGTTTGCCTCCCTTGATGTGTATTTATGTGCGTTTTCTCTCTGTGACAAGCACAACAAATCTACAGAGACCCCCCCTCCATTCTATATCCCCAGGCAGCATACAAATGGCTGCCACATTTTAGTAATTGCTTCTTTATTGACAAATGGCTGTGAAGTGTAGTGAGGGCATTACCTGTCAGTATTGCTTTTATTCCTTATTGAATTGTCCTTCTGTTGTTTCTACTGCTCTGTGACTTTGAGAGTCAAGAGAAGCAAGTCTGTTCAGACGAAGCTCTGTGTGTACGCTTTGTTTCTGTGTACGTCCCTTTGTACATCTGTGGGTTCTTACAATGTAGCTGTGTCTCCCTGCCATGTGATTATTCACCACATTTGTGTGTGTCTCAGAGCAATATCCTGAGGGAGAAAAACAGTAAACATGTGGTTCTGAATTAAAAAAGAGAATAAGGAAAAACAATCACACAGAGTGATGGATTTTATGTGCCTGAAGCCCAGCTGCCACCATCAAGAGGAATTTGTAGCATGTATTAAAGGGGAAGTGACATTTTCAGTTTTGGTTTTATTTCACTTCACTATTTGGAAATTAATGTGAGGGAAGGAATGCTGCCTCTTCTAGGAACCACTTTGTTATTAAAGACACCATATAATGCTCATATTCAGGTTCATACTTGTATTTAGGGAGTCTTCTATAATAGTTTTTCATGTTTTTTTCAGGCCTTTACACACTTTTTTCCAGCATGAAAAAAGAAGCTACCAGCATCCAACCTACTACTCTCATTATTTACATGGCATAAAATGAGGCTTAACTGTCACACAGTTTCTCTTTATTGTCCCTCAATGTTAACCCAACATCACCCACCGTGCAACATGCTAACACCACTACTAAATTAAAGAACACACAGTTAAACACATGGCAAAACTTACAGCTCCTGTGTTTAAAGTCAGCTAAAGTAAAATGCACGCACACATTCCTTTAAGCTACATCTCTGTACTCCATTGATGGTCAGTGTAACAAATACATTTAACATCTTCTTCAATAACTTCCATGTTTTCTGAGAGATTTTTCAAAATCCCCTTTCCTGTTGCTGTTTAGCGTACTGTCTCTGTGAAACACATTACACCATAATTACTTTATAGGTTCTGCAAAACCCCATAGTCTTCACTGTTCCTATTAATTAAGTATCAGTAGGAACTGGAATTCTCTCGATACCTGATCATACAATGAATGTACACTGTAGATCTACACTCACGGGCTGTAGATATAGTGTTAAGCTAATTAACACTTAATTAACAGTTAATCAGGGGCTGCACAATCTGTGTAGAATACAACACCCTCTGTCAAAAGACCCTAGATTTGAGTAAAGAAGAACTCAACTCAAAAGAACTTTTAACAGGAGGCCCTGTTAGCTCACCTGATAGAGCTCATGCCCCATGTACAAAGGCCAAGAGTACCAGAGTCCTTGCTGCAGTGGCCACAGGTCAGATTCAAGAGGACAATAAGGAAATTCAGGTGTTCACAGCCTCCTCTCCACCAAGGAGAAGTGGACAGAGAGATGTGTTGATTCAATTTTATGGTAACTTTTTCTGGCATTGCAAATGTACTGACTTCCACTGTGTGCTTGTGCACTCACATTGCTACCCAGATATTGCAAGATGCTTTGGTTAAACATAGTCACTGAAATTGTGCATCATTTTACCACCCGTTGAGGGTTCAAAAGGAACATATGACCAGGTAAAAAGAATCATTTCATGTGTCTTTTTGAAATGCAACAAAGAAGCTTTCATTCCGCAGCTTCTTTAGAGGCCAGTGCTGATTTTGTTTGCATGTTGCATGTTGTTGTGAGCTCTAATTCAAAACTAGCAGCAGCTCATCTTCAGTGTTACACATCTTGATAAAGGATTTCACATCAAAATGTCATCTTGGGAAAAGATACCATCAACTGCATCAGAATTTTTTCTCAGACTTCTTTTTATCCTCAGCCCCCTGCTGAAGCCCCACTGAAATCCTTCTCTTGAGACATCTAAAAGCCCACCGCATATTTCTGTGACCCCTGCATACCTTACCTCCCTTTTCAGTGTGCTCTCATGTGCTCCTGGCTTAAAGTGAAAAAAGTTAAAAGTTAAAAGAAACTCATCCTTTGTTCTGTGCTCTGCACAAAGGAGGGGCATAAAGCTGGATCTATACTTGACCCAAGGGGTTAACGTCAGTCCCTTGTAGATATGTGCAGCATAGATTTTTATTTATAGGTCAGGTGCTATTCATTTCCATTAACAGCAACAGTAGGGGTCAAGTCATGCTTTAATTCTATACCCAAAAAAATCTGTGTCGTCATCGATTCATTCACTTTGTGATAAAGGAACGATGATCACAGGAAGCGAAGACTGTAATTGAGATGGTTTTGCTGTATGTTTGTTGCTGAACGGAATGTGCAAATCAGCTGCATCGTAGCGGCATAACATAGGATCCAAAGCTAAACCATAACCCCTAAACACAGAACTTTAAATCTGTCTTAAGAAGGTTTTTGGCCTGCATGCATCAACAGTTAATGATAGTGATTTTCTGAGCGGGTGCATCTATCTGTTTTTAAAGCAATACAATTTTTAGTACTATGTTTTCGTAAGGAGGAATTGATAATGTTTGCACGCATTTTTTTCTTTTGTATCTCTCCCCTTGCACACACTCTATATACAGAGTGAAACACCCCCCACATCGTCACGCCACAAAAAGGAACCAATATTTTCACCACAATAAAATATTCATACCAGCCATATTCCCACACCCATGTAAAGACAGAAATAATGGATGAAAAATGGTCTACATAAAAATAATTAACAATAGGTCAAGAAAATAGTTACTGACGTTTAGCATAGAATAAACAAATTATAATTCAAATAATCTTTTTTCTTTATTTATGCCCTTTTAACTGGCTTTGGCTCAGAGCGGGTTGTCTCTCAATCGGAAGGTTGTTGGTTCGATCCCCAGCTCCTCCTGCCACGCATCCAAGTATCCTCGAGCAAGATACTGAACCCCAAATTGCTCCTGATGCACAGCATTAGTGTGTGAATGTGTATGAATGAGTTAGTTTCTGTTTGATGGACTTTGCCATCACTGAGTGAAATGTGTGAAAGGGTGAATGTGGCACGTAGTGTAAAACGCTGTGAGTTGTTGGAACACTAGAAATGTGTGGCACGTAGTGTAAAAGCGCTTTGAGTGGTTGGAAGACTAGAAAGGCGCTATACAAGTGAATGACTTAGTTTCTGTTCGATGGACTTTGCCATCACTGAGTGAATGTGTGTGAAAGGGTGAATGTGGCACATAGTGTAAAAGCACTTTGAGTGGTCGGAAGACTAGAAAGGCGCTATACAACTACAGGTCCATTTACCATTCCATTTACCATTACAACCGGAATTGGTTCCTGGGTTGGCAATTGCTACTAAATTTTTAGGATGGGTTAAAAGTAGAGGACACATTAAAATGTACATGTGGCAAATAAAGAATTTTCTTTTGACAATTAGAGATGACCCCGAATAGTGGACTACTCTACGTTCGTTCGGCTGACTCAAAAGAAAATTAATTTGAGGCTGCCTGCCTTTGAGAAGAAAAAAGATAAATTACAGCCAAAACCGCTGACTTTATTGCGCTCAACATGAGGCTACTAAATACTGTTGAAGGCAAAGGTTTTAAAGAAACGAAATGAACACACACATTTTAGCCAGGATGCACTGTGCCCAAAAGAGAGACTATCAAACACATGATGGATGCAAAATACACTTTCACAAGGTCACATTTGTGAATGGCTGAGGGAAAATGTACAATATGTTTTGTGCATTGTCCCTGATCACCAAATAAATACTTAATACTTAATAATACTTAAATAAAAATGAAAAATTGTAAAACCACAACAAGTGAACACCCCAATGCGAGTTGCCTTGCGATAATAGATCACAGGGCTTGAGAATCAGTTAAACTGCTTTGCTGCCACTTGCTCTTTCAACTTTCAAATTCACTGGCCAAAAATAAACAGACTACCGACACTCACAGATAAATAGACTTCTTGTTTATTGTGGGCAAGAAACAAACATGTTTCAGGTAGAGGTTATCATCAGCGTAAATTTTATAAATGTACTGTCCAAACTTAAAAAAATGTAAGCCTTTGGCCTTGAAGTACACCAAGTCCAATTATGGTTTGTGTCTTGGTTTTTGGACCAGGTTCTCACAACAGTTTTGTAAACTTGTAAATGTTGTAACTGTCTCTTTATGATCTGACAATTTTACATAAAATTTATTTGCCCTTACATATACTGGAGACAGAAAAATAATCCACCTATACAAAAATAAAACTAACTTAACTCAAGTACCCTGGAATAGATATATTTAACATATATTTATATTGATCAAAACAGATTGATAACTACTTATAGATGAAACAGCTAGATTGTAATCATTTGCACCACAACTCTCAAGACCTCACAATCCAGCAGATTCATGAATAAGTAAAAACAAATACACTACACTAAGTATAAAACGTGTAGTTTTTTTAAATTAAGTGCAACTGGTAGCAAAATGTAAATATATGTGCAAAGTCAAATGTCAGTATGTATGTTGAATTTCTAATTTGTAAAGAACAAGCAGACAAAAACGTCATTCTCGAATCATTTTACTTGATGGCTTTGTTTCTCATCATTATTCATGAGACTGTAAATGAAAGAAAAGTCTTTCAGCTTGGAAGGTGAGGGGTTTTAAATTGAATATAATTTAATTCAAACCATTTCATTCCCTCCTGTTCTTCATTACATGTTGGCAGTTTGCTGAGAGATTAGAAAACTGATGACTAAACAGCAGAGACGAAAATAATGTAAGCACATCCAGGTCCCTTGGAAGCACAACACAAAAAACACAATTTGTCTTCTCCGTTTAGGACCATGTTAGAAATTTAAAACGTGTATGTCATTGTTTGTCATTGATAAATCGTAAATATGATCACAAAGAGTGTGTCTGCATGAAAATAAGGTGGAAAACTTTACCACTACCACACATGCATGGTTTTATTCCTTCTTTCCTGCCACGCACATACAGACACAGACTTCAGTCCTGATATTACTGTGGAGGTGAGGAGGCTGCAGAAGCGTGATAGCGATCAGGTCAGCAGTGTGACTCACTGAGGAAATGAACCGGACGTGCACTCTCTGCCACACAAGTGACTGTGTGTCCTCTAGCCAGACAATATGTGTTCTGGTTTGTTACAACTACACAAGAAAAAATCAGAACTTTCTGCCCTTGTGCTGGTTAATATATAAAGCAACCTGATATGATAATCATTCAAATAATTCAAAAAATCTATTTATGTCAGCGTCCTTTGCACTTTTAAGCATTGCACTGCTGTCTTACTGTTTATCAAAGTAAAATAAAGTTACAAATTATAATTTTTGTGTGGTTTAATCAAATTTCAGTCATTGTTTCATTTGCTACTGTTTGAAAAAAACTGGTATTGATGAGTTTGCCTAAACCAAACTGTGACCATCATCTGAGATGTTTCTCAGCAAGCTTTATTATAATATTATAAGTCTAATGAGAGGTTGTATATTGTTAACTGGACTGCAGTATCACATCAAAGTAGAGGATACCACGTCAGTATCACGTTTTGCCTCGGTTAGGCTCAAAAAGCATATGGTGGACCTGCGTGTGAAAGCTATTACTCGCTTTGGCAAGTCGTGATACGGGGTTGCTCTGCCTGGGATAACATCCATGTCTTTTAAACTACACACCTCCTGTTTGGAACATGCAGGCTCTCTGTTATAAATGTGTAGTCTCAAACCTCAAGCTGAGCTGCCCCAGTGACATAATCAGGTTTATTTTCTCAAATTTGAATGCACTACTATTATAACCAACTCACTGTCTTCAAAGGCAGAATAGTGCTTCTCATTACTAGTGGATATATGTGATATGTAAGATTGGTGGATTGCGCCTTTAACTATACTTGAGTCATCTACACAAAAGCTCTTTTAAGGGTCTAGGCCATTTATCTGCATACCTGAATGATCTGGAAGCTAACTGTGGCTGAAGTGTCCACAGTATTTCACTGCGTAATATTTTTTCCATATGAAAGCCCATGAAATTGTGGTTATATAATAGCAAGGTTCTGAATAGAAAAGCAGTAAATTAACTGACAGCTGTCAGAAGCCCAGGGCATTGGAAAGTAGAAGTAAGGTCAGTGAAGTTGAGAATGACGCCCTGTCAAAGAGCCACGGCAGCCCTGAGCCAGAAGAACGCTGTGACAGTGAGTGATAAATTGAACATCACTATATGGTACTCAGAAGCACCTTGCAGTCTATACTTTAAATCTTCAAGTTCCGGGAGTTGAATGTGACTCTGTAATGGTGCAGGTCTGTACTAGCCTGCTATATTAGAGTTTAGTACTGTATCATAGAGTCTCATAGAAGTGGGTATTTAGCTTATAATGGATCTTACAAAATCAAACCTGAAGTTCTTTAAAGGTGGTGAGCTCACAATGAACAGTCTGCATAGGGACTACTTCTTTGCTAGATACCGCTTGAAGTAAAATAATATTTTTGTTTTGTAATTTGTGTGAACTGACTTTTTAAAGGGCACCATCCCACCTCCTCATTCTCTGCTTTGCAGAAGAAAATAAAAAGTACTGATATTAGCCTGAGGCGAAGGTTAAATCCCGCTGTGCATCAGGGGTCATGGCACGCATCATATTATAATGTAACATTGGTTTCATGAGAATCTAATCCCAGACTAATAAGGGCATAATGTGAATCTTTTGGCTCTGTGTTGCAGTTGTTAAATAACTAATAGGCCAACTGAAGCAGTCATAGTTCTATCATAAACTGACGTTGATCAATAGCCAAACAACAGTTGCTCCAAACAAAAACTGCCCCGGATTTTAAACAACAACCCACATTAGTTTTCTAGCAGATGTCTCCTTCTTACATATCTTACAGTCTTGCCATGCACCATGGCTGGTTGAAAAAGCTATCAAACAAAAATCCACTAGAGAAGCGTGTACTGCAAATGTAAATCTGCAGGTTGGCTACTTAGCTAGTCAGCAATAGCAAATTAAACAGTCAGAAACAAAATGTTGCCTGTGGTTGGTTGTAAACTACAGTGTCCAGCACAAGTCTCTCTGTGGCTTTTTCGATTCAGCTGTCAATCACTTACTGACACTTCCACCCAGAGGTTTAGAGCCTGTTTACCTCTGTCTAACACTATATTCACACTGCCGACCTGAGCAGCGTGTGACAGCAACACCACACCACCCGTAACCCCCAAATTACACAGGACAGGCCACGATGCGTTCCGGCTCGCAAGAGATAATTGCACCCGTTTAAAACAATGCTCTAATTTAACCAAAGGCGCCACAGCATAGAGTACATAGAATACGCGGCTGGTCTATTTTTGACCGAAGCCGTAAGACACTCAAGCCGCACAAAGCAGATCGCTCTTCAGCAGATTGAATTTTCAAAATAAAATACCACATGCAGACTCTGGATCGAATTTCACACTAGATCAATATTGTGGCACTAGGCCCTAATTCAATCAGTCAGAGGAAGGTTAGAGGAGATTTTAAGCAGAGAAACACACAGTTTTATATCCTTTTTAAATACAAAATACACAAGTAAACAACGAATGAAGATGCGCAGCTCACGGAGCCAAACTCCAACGCAACATTATAAAGCAGTACCCTGGAATTTCAGGGTAAACAATCTCTTTAATGTGTTTAATTGCATTTGGAGCACCAGGATAGGGTGTGGAAATATATAAGAGCAGAGAGGTAAAGGTTTGATATAAAAGGAGAAACATTTTAGTAAAGAGTGAAAGAAAGAAACAGGAAAGGGGGAGGTAAGGTGTTTGTGGATGCTATCTGTCTCCCATGTTATTTATCACCAAGACAGGTACAGATATGGAGTCTTAGCTTCCCAGCCTCATTACACATTCACTCTCCTTCACAAACACTCACACACAAACACAAACATTTTCATTAAGATTCACACAAACTTTGTTGCCCTCCATCTTTCACTCTATTGCCTTTGTTCTCCGCCATCTCTCTCACCCTCTCTCTCTCTCTCTCTCTCTCTCTCTCTCTCTCTCTCTCTCTCTCTCTC
>JAGRRF010011991.1:20355639-20373520 GCA_019097615.1 Morone chrysops
CAAACAAACATACATTTCAATTAAACCCAAGCTCAGTATGATGAATGTGGTTACCTTTTAATTTCAATTATAGTGGCTGTTTAGCTAGCTAGAAAGCTGTTGTGTGCTCAAGCAACATCCGCCAAGCGATGGCTCAATTACAGCACACAAAGTGCAGGAATGGGTATATACCGAGGCACAAGCACACATTGGCTGCTACACAGGCAAATATACACAGTAGCAAATGCACATGCACAGGGGACACACATGCAAGCACATAAAATTAGATTAGCTAATTTAGTTCTTGTCTGGACACATTTTTCACCTCCGTCTAGCTGACGGCTGCTCTAAAACCTATTTAGAATTTCCACAGGGCAGCACGGCATCTCAGCAACTACTGACAATGTGCGGAAACTAATCATTATTGCCCCAAATAGAAGTGTTTATTCATTTAGAAGTAAAATACGTCATTCATGAGAAATGAGTGGTAGAGGACATAATTATCTCTAGGGATTCAGCTAAAATGACTTTCTGGTAGGCCCTATTTATGCCAACACAAGTCAATAGACACAGTACATTTTTAGTTTGTAACCTACTTGAACAAAACCAGCATGTCGACTCCTCTTTTATAAATCCCAGTCACATGGGGACCACTTGCTGAGCATGCATGTGCTGTTTCACAAACACCCTGATTCACATATATGTGCATATTCAGCAGCTGCCTTCTTGTTTATGGAGAAAGTATATGTTGGTAGTTATTCCTCTTCTCATGCCCCCACATTTTTCGAACAAGCAACTCTTCACACACACTTGCCTCTGCAACAGTTGAACTACAAACACAGACCAAAAGATAATTCAGAGTGCTACAGTCTGACTTTTGCCATAGTGAGTGGCCCATCTACATCTATGGCTCTTCTCATTTAGAGAAATTGGTTAATTGGGGAAGCTTCACATTTACCAATGGCAGATGAGACAGTGATTCATTTGTTTAATACAGCAATATCCCCATGTCATGTTTAGCCTAGCTTAGCACAAATACTGGAAGAGAGAGGGAAGCAACCACCTCCCAATAAGTAATAATAATAATAATAATGATAAATAGTCAGCTGAGAGTTACAAACATTATGAGGACAGGACATCTGAAATGTTTTCTTGAAATGTTGCTTGATTTAATTCAATTCAATTCAAATTAAAAAGAAAATCCTGTTTGTCCTTATTGAACAAAAGTGGAAAGCACTTTTTATTGTTATGCATTTATTGACAATGTTAAAGCACTCAAACTCTTATTAAGTAAATTAATATCAGACTTTCTTTCTTAATAAATCTTCAAATAAAAAGAAATAGATGCTTTGTATATCCTAATATTGCCCTTATTAAATGTATTAGAATAAATAAACATGAATTTATACAGCCAATCACATTAAGAATATGAATGTTGAATGTTTGACAGTTACGGCAATGAATTCATTTAAAATGAAACTGAAATTGAGAATAAGGCAGAAAGTCAAGAGGAGAGCGCTGATATAGCCAAGGTGATGAAAAAGAGGGGGAGAGGCAGGCAGACAGAGGAAGAGTAGGACAGATAAAAGTAAGGCGAGAAGTATAGAGACTGAGCGAGAGACCGAGAGGGAAATAGAGACACCCAACGGTGGCTGTCATTTCAGCAGCAGTTATTAAACCAGTTTAGATTGCTGCTGTGCCACCTGACAAAACATTCAAAAACAGGGAAATGGTTGGAAAATAGGTCACACATGCACAGAGTGATATGCACACTCACAGTATGTGCCGTCAACCTACGGAGTCAATTGAAGAAGGCTGGAATAAATAAGTGCGCACACACGCACACACACCACCTCCGGAGTCAATCAGAAGAAGAATTGCCTTAACTAGACACATGCCTCAGGATGAAAGAGCTCTCAGGCATATTCTGCTATTTCTAACCCACAGTGCTGTGCCTCTCACATGATCTCTCTGCCTCATACACAGACAGAAACACACACACATGCACTCTATCCTCTCAACTTGTTTCCTATGAAATTTGACACGAAATGAAAAGTGTTTGGAGGGTTTCAGTACAGCTCAGTTGGTAGGAAGTGGAGACAGGCAGAAAGTGAAGAAGAGACAAAAAGTGGTGCAAAAAAAGGGGGAAATTATTCCAATGCATCTTTGTCTGGTGACTACCGATCTGTTTTCTGTGTTGTGGTTGTTTTTCATCTGAATCCCTGATCACCTCTACGCCACAAAACACAGATGTAAAGACACAAATCCACACATCCATCAGGGTTGGGTGCCTCCTCGCTGCTTCTGAAATATCAGTTACATACTGCAGTCGCCTCCATGAATGAGTCTTTCTTCTTCCAAACTAATCTAAGCCATAAATATATGCCAATAAAGGATTTCTGGAGGGGGATTTTGAAGTTCATATTTGGTACCACAATCCTGTGATCCAAACTTCAAAGTCTCAAGTCCTTGTCAAGTCTCGTCACAGGTCTTCATAAACAAACTATAGTTGGAAATCTTCTCTTCAGGTGTCTGACTTACCAATGGGGCAAAGGGAGCAACTGTTCAAAAGCTCCAGACCCTCAGGGCCCCCAAAAGCCAGTGCTTTGCTGTGTAAATCAGAGTGTGGTAACTTGATCAACTGCAAATGTGTTCAGGAATATGCTAAAGCTTCTATATAGAGAGGAATGAAAAGGGTGTAAACAGGGTGCGGTGGCAGCTCACCTGGTAGTGTGCTGAGCACGCTAAGGCTGAGACCCTACTGCAGTTGGCCAGGTTTAAAACATAATTTAAAAAAGAAAATGATATAAAGGTGGGGCTTGCTACGTAGTTATGTTAATATGAAGGGTCCATGTGTCAAAAAAAACTTTTTCTTTTAGTTGATGATGTGCCACGTTGTCTGTACATAAATGTGAGTTAAATGGCAGTACTTCAAACTGAGTCTGTGTGTTTACATGTAAGTACCAGGGTTCAGTTTTCTCTATTAAGCTGATTTCTTTAAAAAAAAAATTGTGATCAAGGTAGATTTCTCCTGGAAAACAGGTAACTGGGTTCCTAATCAAAGATAAACATACGTACGTGCTTGACAAAGACTAACACAAGTCTAAAAAAGTTTCCACTGCTTAACATTTGACTTTTGGAGAAGAGCTGTGCTGTCTTCTCACTGGACTATCTATCACTAATACAATGAAAATAAGTAAGTTGAGCTTTGAAAATAGGGTCAGGAAGAAATCTGACTACTGGCCTGCTGCCTGCATATGTGGAATTACAGTCATCTACAGGTTACTACAGTGCATGTAAACCCATTATCTAATTACCCGCTAAACCTGGCTTCTCTGAGTGACTTGGTCACTTAAGTAAATGTAAACCCCTTGGTTTGTCGTGGGGGTTCACTAGGGGCAAACAGCTAATTTTCCCCCGGACCTCCGAACAGGTTATTCCAGCTGTGTTGGTGATAGTGTATTATATAGCTGAGACCAAGTCCTTCCAGTGTACAGGTCTGGTAACAGTTAAGGTTTGTGCCTATGCAAGGCCCTCCTATCACTGTCCTCCATGTGTTTCTTTATTGCTCTGAGATTTTACCAGGTCAGTATTTGAACAGTCCTTATTTTTGTGATAGAATATTGACTCAAACTTAAGCCTAAACTGACTTTGTTTAAAGCAAAGTATTATTAGAGAGGCTAAAATCCTCTAATGCTAACTGCTTGGTTTAACCACAAGGTGTTTGTGCTTCTTGTGTGTTTGTTTTAAAGGCAGGTGACCCACCATAATGATCTTATCCTTGTGTTTCGCGACATAATCTCAAAGTCACTTTTACTTCAGTCAGCCAATGAGCTTGACTGCAGGCAACAGCTGCCCTTGTGTGTTTTGATGTTGTTGCTTGTAATCAAGCCAGAAACAATATGCACACCATCACCCCTCTGCAAGTCTGAATCGCTGGCACTGAAAAGAGGATAAATACAACTCAACTAGGCTATGAATCCAATCACATAACAGTGATAGTGCAAGTAAGATCTCATTTCTGTTAACAAAGTTTCCTCGTGTTGATTAAAAATGTCTTGGTTTGTTGATGTGATCAACTCCACACATGGATTGGTAAATGCACTGCAATCAATTTAATTGGGTCTTGAGTTAATTTACACTGTAAACACAAATTTAGGACACACACATGCACATGTAGTATCACATGCGCCCACGTAGACGCTCACCCACTGATTCTTCCTCTCTGAACACAGACAAAGGCAAGCACTAACATCCTGTGTGAAAGACATTCACCCTGGAAGCTACTAAATAGTTATTTTCCATTCCCATTCCTCATTATGTTCTGTGATGGCTTAATGGAGACTTTCAAATGTGGTGCCATTAGTTGAGTTGAGTGAAAAATGTTGATAATAGGAAGAGGATGTGTGGTGGATATGATGAGATCTGCCACCCAATTACAAAACCTAATTTAACTGATAAACATGTTCTACCTCCAAGTGAAAATAAAGGAAACACCTGGATGAATGTGTATTTTATCTGTATGCTTTAAAATATGCATGTAGGGTCATGGGAGGTGACCCAGTTTATCCATGCCCCACTAAAACCATTCACTCTCTCTCGCTCTCCTTCTCTCACTCTGTAGACTTCCAATTGTGCTGCAACAGCTTTTATTAAAATGAAGGCTCCCATCCCCAGAGAGAGACAGAGAGGGGATGTTAAGGGGTTGGGGATGTTGTGAGGGTGGTCTGCACAGCACTACATTGTAATATGTTATTCAAGAGTCAGGCCACAACCTGGCCCCAAATAAATCTACTTTAACTGTCCCCCTGAGAGAAAACTGACAAAATGCTGGTTCAATACATTCAGAGTTCAGGGTGCTGGATTCGTCTTAATTGAGAGGAGTCTTCACATGCAGTGGGGGGGTTTTCAATCAATTTTCTGTCCTCTGAAAACCTTGAAATTACTCAAATATCATAAATGTAAAAGCAGTAAATGCTTAATGACATGCTGAATGCCAAATGAAATAGTGACTAAAGAGACAGAGCACATTATGTCCTGCCCACACTGGAGGGGAAACAATTTTACTTTCCACTGACTTGCATTGAACCAAGGTGCCTCCTTGTCACTTTCTATCTGCTATCACAGCTGTTCCCAAACTTTTTCATGTAAAGGACATCCACAATAGATGCACAGAGCCCTAATTTGATATGATTTTGTCTCTAGGAATCTCCTCTGAGTGTTTTTTTTGGGAAAAGGTTTTTATAGTCAATCAGTGATAACTCAGATCTCTATCAATTGTAGGCAATCAAAAAGGGAAACCTAATATCTGTCCTTCTTGTTCCAACTTACAAAAATGTGATAAATGTTAAAATATTCTATTCCTCCTTATGCGGGGGACCCCCTATAACCCACTCAAGGACCCCTGTTTGTACCTAGACCCAGTTTGGAAACTGCTGTGCCAGCAAACCATAGAAACATGCATAAGTGCTCCCGTATGGTGGAACCCAGAACTAGAAGATGTCAAACTGAAACACTCAGCCTTTAAAAAGACACAAGTGGCATCAGCAGGAAGAATGGGAAAACTGGGATCCAGACACTCAGTATGCCCACGTTTTACAGACAAACTGTTGAGGTTTGAGCTAACTAAGCAATGCAAGGCCTGGTTTTGATCTCTGTTCTGTTAAATGATGATTACCTGGTGATTTGATCAAATATTTCAGTTGAGTTTTTCAATATACATTTTATGCTCTGGTAGATATAGGGTGTTAAAATAATCCTTTGACATGCTGAAATCTAGCAGGCGTTTTGTTACCATTTCAACCCTTGGTTACACATGTGGTGCCGATTGTTTTCCCCTCCAGTGGACATGGTTATGGCGCAATGGCGTCTCTACTGTCTGTCTTTCCGTGGTGAGTTATATAATGTGTTTCTGTCAACCACAGCCAGTATGGAATCAATAGAAAGAACTGGAAACTCAAAAGGGAAAAAAAATGGTATCCTACTTCTTCTCACCCTTTGACTGACAAGTTGCATTAACACCAGTTTAACTACACATTAGCACCATAGATGCTACCAGGAGGTCGTTCATAGTGACAAACCCAAACATTTATCACCAAACACAGCAGCTTTCCAGAGCTTTACAGCCTGCTTACTCTTATAGGTTTGGTTTTACACCTCATTTGCAGCAGCAGCAAGCATCTGTTTTCATCAACACAAGCTCTGATAAACCCACAGTAGTGGTAGTAGCCTGACCGGCACCAACAACAGACAGAGTTAGCAGTTAGCTGGGGTAGAAAGTGGAACAGCTAAAGATATTTTTCTCAGGTGTTGGTGGAAAGGGAACCAAAGGATATCAGAAACATGACCCTCTTTGAATTCTAATGTTGCTCTGTTTCTGTCAGATAATGGGCTCTGTCAGATAATGGGCTAACACATTAGCTAAGGCAACTCTATAAGGTGATATGCTTTGGTGATTCAAATCAATTAATAAAAAAAACAATTTGTTTTTTTTTCATCACCTCCAAAAAAAACATTACTCATTCAAATGGTATAGTCGAAGGAATCTATACATTTTTTTTTTGTTTCTTGTTGATGGACTATTGACTGACCTCCAAAAGCTTTTAAAATATTTGTAACAGAACAACAGTTGTTCAGTCATGCTTTCCAAAAGAGTGCATACCTCCAAAAAAGTAAACAATATGAAAGAAGTATCCAGTTGCCAAATAGTGGCGTTCATTAGAGGACACACAAGTTAGAAAACCACAAAGATGACACAGAAATATCTTTTTGATATGACATCTTTCCTCTCCCCACTTTGCTGGAGTGTACTTCTGCCTGTTTGCAGAGTGTTTGCTGCAGTTAGAACAGAAAGCTGGCACTGTCTGACAAATACGTCACTCCCTCTCTGTCACTTCTCTCTTGCTGACAGTGACAACAACATCACTATGTTTCACTGACTTTCTCCACTTTGTCATTTTCTTTCTCTTCCCTTCTTTCACCACTCTTTCTTGCCTCTCAGTAACTGACACTTTGTCACCTTACCGCTCTCCCGTCCTTTCCTTCCCTACAGTCATCCCCATTTCTTCTTCGCTCTCCTTTTTATTGACAGCTGTCCCACAGCATCAGTGATGTAACAGTCTCCAACCATCTGTCCTTCCCTCCCTTCTCCAAATCCTGCACCTTCTCTGCTCCTCCTTCTCCTCTTCATCTTTCTTCATATTGACAGCTGTCATGGAGCATTGATGCGGTAGAATCCTGTTTTTCTCTGACAACTGCTTATTTTGGTTGTGCAGCCTTTGATTGGATCCCACAGCGGGATCTGACATCCAATGTGATGAGTCACAGAAAGAGCACATTGAGTCATTCTTCATCTTTTTCTTCTTCTACTCCGCCTTGTTCTTCCCTTCCTCCTCTTCCTCCTCCTCTCTTTTCCATCATCCTCCTCCTCTTCTCAAGGATTTACTGTCATTCCCTTTCTCTATGGGAATGTGTCGGTGCATGTGAAATGTTCCACTTCTGTAATGCATGTTGACAAAGTTTGAAGTGAATGCTGGCGTAAAGACATGTCCCTGCACGCTTCCATGTCTCTAAGTCTCTATTTCCCCCATATTTTTTGTTCATATTTTAACTCAACTACTAACGATAATCCTACAGGGGGTTTATTCCTGTTAAACTGTATCCAGGCACGACTGCTACCCTGGACTCGGGATCCCTGTTGGTATAAATAAATTAACTGAATAAATATTTCCTTTTTCTCTCATATGTGTCACCAAGTCTGACATTTGTGTAAAAATCAAACACTGGTGTTTCATATGAAGTATGGTTGATGTTGAGTAATGTTTGCACTGAACCAAAACCAGAACATGTTTCTGTCTTTCTTTATTATTCTGTCTTTAGCTTTAGAATGTAACAGGATTGCAAACTACAGTCAATTGTCTCTCATTAAACTTTAAATAATATACAGGGAATATATGGGAAATAGGTTGTATTTAATGCGGACATCGCAACATACAAATATTGAACGTTTTTAGGTTTTATCCTGAAATGATCAATTAAATGCTAAAACTTGATTTTTAGTGAAACTAGTGAAAAACTTCAATTAATAGCCAGGGCTTTCTATTTTCTTTAATCACTGAATTCAAACTGCCAATATTTGGCATCTATATGGGACAGGCCTTTAATTTCTCTTGCAAACTCTTGTGCAAGAGAAAGATGAGAAATACTGTCAAAATATTTAAACCAGTATAAAAATCTAAAATTAGGCGAATAACTTATTAAATGCAACACCATTTGCAGTTTCCATAAATGAAATAAACTATTGACTTTTTGACCGATTTAATAATGTGTAGCATGTCCATATTGGCAAAAGTTTAAAAAATCATTTGTGTAGGTGATCTAAGAAGACCATCCAATGGGCCTTAAGAGGTTTTATACTCTCTTTTTCTATATAATCCAGAGCAGGCATCTAATTGCATTTATTCGTCATTCAGGACTTGAAGTTTTATGATACATGCATTAAAACTTCTTGGTTTTGGAAACTTTTTGGTTCAATTATTTCCAAACATTAGTCAAGAGTTGACAATATATAAGATATTAGAGTCAACTAAAAACTACAATAAGAAAACAACCTAATTTGTTTCTATGCATATTCACCTGTACATGGCAAGCCACAGCTTTGGTTAATTAAATAATAATTGAAAAGTGAATTGCATCGAAATGTCATCAGCACTACAGCATACATTCTCAGAATGTGTGGATTTGTGCCAATCCCAAAACCATGGCCAAATGTGGCAGTCATATGTGAGGCAGAGCCAGTTCACAATTGGTCCTTTGGAGCTGGAAAGGCATCTGTGCCCAATTAGATTCAGCTACCTGTGACTTTAGCACTATAATTGGATTAATTTGAGTTTTCTAAATTGCGAGCGGGCGTAACTTTCACAGCCATGTCATGGATGGGTGACCTGTTGTGGGTGTTTCCTGCTCTGCCCATCACCGGACGTCAGGCTGCTACATATTGTGCTGTTTAGATTGTAAAAGAGGCCAGCAATCAATAACGTCAGAGCTTTAAATCAGACAGGATTGGGAAAGCAGAAAATAAATAGTTTCAAGGTTATCATTGATCAACTTGAAATCTGAGGACTTTCTAATAATTTACATCTGGATAGTCAAAATTAAATTAAAGCTACCTCAGAAATTAAACACATGATTTTCTTATTAGTTATCTTTCTTTATCTTAGTGTCGTGTGTGTGTTCCAGCTAATGTCACAGCAGCAGGTTGTTCAACTTGAAGTGGCTTAACTGTCAAACCACAACAACTACATGCCTGAGCAACAAGACCACACTGTGTATGTGTGTGTAAGAGAGAGTGTGTGTTAAGTGATGATGAAACACGAGTAGGGTGCTGTAGTGGGCTGCTCCCTACCTTTCAGAAAACTCAAAAACCCTGCTGTCTTGACAACCTCCACACACACACACGCACAGTGATCCTAATTGCTGTCTCTCTCCTGCAGGGTGAGAAAATAGGCTACCTGAAGGCATCTCTCTCCCACTCTTTTCCACCCACCTCATCTCCTTGTGCTGCATCCCCTCTCTTTCCTCCCTTTCGCCTTCTTGCATCTCATTCCTTGTTTCCTCTCCTCTTGTCTCATTACTCTGCTCTTTTTCTGGTCACACTCTTCACTCCCTCAGGTTTGTTCCTTTTCTCTCCTCCCTCATTACCTCTCATCTTACCTATCGCTTGTCGTTTGAATTTCCCCATATTGCTTTTACAATCATCATTATTTCATTTGTTTTTATGCCTCTACGTTATAAGTAAAGTTAGGAAATTGCCTTTTCTTCCTGCCGCCTTGTTGCGTCAGTCAAGCAATATGGCAGGCTGTCTGAATAAAGCAAATAGAACAGCATGGGGGTTGAGATAACCTGTGTCTGAGTGTGTATGTGTATGCCTGAGGGCAGCCCTTTGAACCCTATCTCTCTTCCTTTCTCTTTCTCTCAGTGAGTATAAAAAGAATGTGGAACAGGGTGGGACAGGAGAGAAAGCAATACACTGAGTTTACAAACAGTGTGAGTTGAATATAAAGTAGAGAAGAGAAGCTAACATCACTGCACGCTGGATTTACTGCATCATCACGAAGAGTTGGCCTTGTTAATTGTTGACAGTGTAGCAGTTTATTACAATCAGCAGAAGCATGACAACTCCGTCTTATCCACATTTCAACGTTCACACTGAAAGTCTTTCACTGCAGACAAGCAGTTCTCTTTGCACATAAGTTGGGAAAAGATGGATGAATGGCCTTGGTTATTTATTGAAGCTCCCTTGGCGTTATCGTTGATATTAGTATTGAATCAAATGACTGATCATTGTTCATATAGTTGTGAAATCATTAAAAACTGACTACTATAACAACTATGAAACCAGCAAAAATAAGGTTATGCAGCTTTAATCCTATTTTTACTAATTTTACATCCACACTAAGAAATCAAGGTACAGGAATGGACCTAAAAGGGTACAAATGCTTTGTCCAACAGCTCTACCCTAGTAGGGTACAATCACTGTACCTCTGAACATTGTACGTTTTTGTACTTTCTTTTCTGTCTATAACCCTAGTGACAAAAATGTACCTTTATGTCCTGGTACAAAAATGTACCCATTGGAAAGGTACAGAAAGACTCTTGCAGGAATGCCCGGATCACATTCGTACTGGCAGATGCCCACTACAACCACTGTAGTTGAGGCTATGGGTAATGAGGGAGGAGCAAGTGCTGCTTCTTCACTTCACCCACCCAGATTTATCCTGCCAGATCCAGGGATAGAACTGATTTGTCCATAACGGCCTCAATCAAGTTTTAAACTTTTTGTGAGCTTCAGCAGTGCCAACTACAAGTGCACTTGCCACGGGCAGCAGACTGCAGGGAAAAAAAATGGGTTGCACCATCCAACTCCCCAGTGGCCCCATATGCAAGGGCCACAACATAAAATAAAATTAAATACAGAAAAATTTGCTCATGGAGGAATGCAAAGAATGAGAAAAATAGATTGGTAGTAATGGTGATGGCTAGTTGAAGCATTTTACTCTGCTACACTGACAAAAAGCAACTTGATTAAATGAACAAAATCACTCAAATAATCAAACATTGTGTGCCAATACACGCTGAAGAAGGGCGTCTTTCCCGAAAACGTCTGTGTGGCAAAATTAAAAAAGCTGACTGGAAGTGCTGTCCTAGTTCTTCGCTCATGGAATTATTCCCAGGCCACTCAGACTAAGAATTGAATGGAAATTTACTTGTAGCTTATTTTATATCAATAAACCAAACTCTGTATTAAAATCAGGTTTTTGTGATTGTAACATTCTCCTGTACCTTAAGCTTGTTAGAAGTATAATTATTATTAATATTTTTCATATTCTGACAAATGTACTGTACCTTTGGGTACAGAAATGATACGATATTTCTATGTGTGTATGCCAGGTTGAGTCTCATCACATTGAGATAAGAGTGAATATTGGACATTAATCAGATGGACAGACAATTGACTCCATATGACACTATGATAATGTTGCTCTGTTTCAGCTGGATGTGGAAGTGGATGATTGTGGACAGTGGATAGCCTCATTTCGGTTAGGAGTTGCTTTCCCAGGTGAAGGACTTAAAGTATCTTGGTCTCTTGAGCGAGATGAACCATGAGATCCCCAGGCTGATTAGTATGGCATCGAATTGGAGCAGTAATTTGTATCCTCATGGCTTAGCCTGAGTGGGAAGCTCTCATTTTAACAGTCCATATTTTTCAACCCTCAGCAGTGGTTTGGAGTCTTCTGCAATGACCAGAAGAATGAAATCGCACTGTGACCACAACTCACACATGGAAGAATTAACTGTTATTCTGAAGTTCTTTCATTCATAGGAAGAAATATAGGATTGCAAACCATCTAACGTAAAATGCAACCCAAAGTTATTATCATTATAAACAGCTACAATGTACAATCAAATGTTTTTTACATCCCAAATTACAGCTTCAGCATGACTGGATTGCCTGTCTTAATTTCCGTTTTTTTTTGTTCTTAGTTTTCCTTTGTGTTTCGGAGTTTGGTCCTAGCAGTAACTGGACAAATGTTCTAAAGATGAGGATTCTGTGTGGTGCTTCTCCTCTATTGGTCTGATACACACACATTTTTATATTATCTTTGCATTTTATACTTTTTACTGTGAAAATTTTAATGAAATTAAACAGATACATTTTACAAATTATATAGTTTTTTCTGGTTTTCTTTTGTACATGTATATGTTCTATTTATTATTTCTAGGCAATAAAAATATTTCTTTCAGTTGCATTTTTATAAATGGACAAAATGAAGCCCGTACTTTAATTTCCACCGTCCATCACAGTGCAATGACAATACTCCTGTCACCCCGAAGGACCATAAAAGAGATGTACCAACTAATAAAAATGTAAAATACTGGCAAAAGAAACAGTAGAGCCGATTTTATCAAAATATGAGCGAACCAATGCAGCCAGGGTGGCAATGAATAATAGACAAAATATGCTTTTGGGAGGCATGGTGACGTGAAACACTTCCATCCCTAATTAAGATGATACTAATTAAATAGAATAAACTCCTTAATCAATTTAACAACATGTGAGGGAGCAGTGATGCTCGTTCTACTTCTGTGGTTAGCTTGCTCATATGGTGTGTAACACTTGAGCACGCTGCAGAGGTTCAGTGGGTGGTATAATCATCTCAAAAGAGCTGTCAGCTTCTGCCAATCTTCTAATGACAAAACAAAGAGCTAATCAAGGAATATTCTTCTAACATCCTGAGTACATGCCTTCATGTAATTTCATAACTTCTGGTGCTTTATTTGATTGCAAAATATCTTTATTTATTGTCTCTACATCAGTACACATCAAGCAGATGGGTGCAAGAACAGTGGCTAAGAGGGAGGAAATGTGATGAAATCAGAGGAGGGGAGACAAGGGGTGCATTGCATTTCCCTTGGATTGCTTCCTCCTTTCCTCCCCTACTTCCTTATTTCCTTTGTGACACTGACAAGCAGTCATGTGGCCAAGGTTTCTGGATAGGAGTCAATGACAGCTGGTGCTTGGAATTTCTGTAGCATTTTAGCCACGTGTCTGCATGTAAGATTGTATGCGCTCTTCACTACCGTTCTACCATCCTTTCCTTGCATCCTTTTTCAGTAGTAGAAGATGAGAGGTAATGAGGGAGGAGAGAAAAGGAACAAACCTGAGGGAGTGAAGAGTGTGACCAGAAAAAGAGCAGAGTAATGAGACAAGAGGAGAGGAAACAAGGAATGAGATGCAAGAAGGCGAAAGGGAGGAAAGAGAGGGGATGCAGCACAAGGAGATGAGGTGGGTGGAAAAGAGTGGGAGAGAGATGCCTTCAGGTAGCCTATTTTCTCACCCTGCAGGAGAGAGACAGCAATTAGGATCACTGTGCGTGTGTGTGTGTGGAGGTTGTCAAGACAGCAGGGTTTTTGAGTTTTCTGAAAGGTAGGGAGCAGCCCACTACAGCACCCTACTCGTGTTTCATCATCACTTAACACACACTCTCTCTTACACACACATACACAGTGTGGTCTTGTTGCTCAGGCATGTAGTTGTTGTGGTTTGACAGTTAAGCCACTTCAAGTTGAACAACCTGCTGCTGTGACATTAGCTGGAACACACACACACACAATTGCATGTGTGAAAACACACACAGTCTTACCTCCTGCTTTATGGCGGCTTATTGAAAAGAACAGGATGACAGTGCTTCCATTAGTCAGACAGGATGAGAGTGTCTCTCTGGCTCTGTGGCTGTGTAGATCCAACCCGGGTCTTGCAGCAGATGAAGCACGTGATGGCTGGATCTGAAGTGAGAGATACTGCAACAGGATTTGTATCCTTTGGTCTTTTTTAGTGGCTCTCTGGTAAAAGTAAGCCTTGGTTTTCACATGTGGCAAGTTGAGAGCAAACGTAGGAATCAGCTTTTTGGCAAAGCTGACGAAACAAAGGCTGGATCTCTCAGTGGCGGCCATGTCAGACTCCACACACTACAGTGACCCCATGTGGATACAGCCTTGACCACATTATCCAATTTAACACTATATTATTCAGTGTAACACAGAATATTATGGGCACTGATGTAACCTGCGGTCACTTTCCACAGGCAGGCGCTTAACATTCAGCAGCTGCTCCTCAGCTCGGCTCTGACCACAACCCTTCGCTAACATGCAACCCCTTATCTGATCCACCACTTGAAAAGGATCCCATTCAAACACCGAGGTGGGAGTATTTTAATTTAGAAGTGAGTTTACACAAACGGGCTATATTATTTAGTCTCAACCACATGTTAACACTGGCCTCTCTGAGCAGAGTCAAACTATAGATAAGCAGATTGTGGGCTACTTCAGGACACCAGGGATTTGTGTTTGACTTCCATAACCTTTGCTTACATATGTTGCATATAACTACATGCATGATGTATGTTTGTACTCTGTAGGGTACATCAAAGAGGATGCACATTTATAAATAGGACAGGAAAAAAGAATAAGAAAAACAGTTAAATCAAGTCCAATTTGGAAATGTGAAAGCCAAAAAGTAGAAACATTAAAATAAAAAAATAACAGATTTTCCATATTTTCAAAAAAAATATATAAATACAGAAAACAAAACAAAAAAAAGTTTTTTCCCACCATATTTATAAATTGATTTTGGTCTTCTCATTCAAAGTAAAAAACACATTGGCCGCAAAGTAGACTGACCCACAACACAGAAGCATGTATTTATTCGGGTTTCTAAACCAGACCATAGGACACAGACATGTGATGGTTTGCTTATTTATTTATTTTTACCCTTTGGGCAACATGAAGTTCATCAGGGTGCTTCCAAAATAACTGGACACTCCCTTCTGGCTTTTAGACATACAGTCAGCCACCAAAATTGAATTATTTGCAAAACAAATGAAAAATAATAATAATAATAATAATCCTCCGGACAAACTCAGATTTGGCTCAGTCTGAGGACCAGACTCATGAAAAAAACAAAAGCACAGAGAAAGAAAATAAAATAATTTAATTTGGAAGGCAGCAACATATCAAATAATAATCACAAAAAAGGAAAATCCAGTAGCAACAGACAACATAGACTGAGAATTGCAGGAAGAAATACATAAAATCCCCAAATCAGAAATTACAACAGCATTTTTTTTTCACTTTAGGGTGTATGTAGAAATACATGATTCTTGAAGGCCATCATAACATGACTAAGTGAGGCTCAGTTGACCGCTCTCATTGCATTTCTAATTTATACGCACACATTTCTATCATCTATCCACGTGTGTTATGTATGAAGCGGTGATGTAATATGTATCGCTGTGCCGGCAAACCAGAAATAGCAACATCTGCAGCATTATATCTATCTATTATACATCCCTGACTACATCTTTACAATTTAAGTGGGTGCTTAGTGATGCATTTGAAGCCCATAATAGTCTTATGTTATTGTATTATTGACTTTATTGAAAGCCTCATTGGAATTAACAATGTCTTTAGTTGTTGGTGTTTTTCTGACCTTGAAATGTTTGGCTTGTCTGTCCAGTTTTACAAAGTATTGGACTGATTGAGTCACACAAACGGCTTTAACACACTATTCTTGTATTCTTCTACTATACTCGTCACTGTAATGAGTTGTGAAAAAACAAAACCATCGGCTATTATTTCACAGAGACACTCGCTGGGCTATTGTTGTCATGATTCATTGTGGTTGGCTCAGCTGTTTTAGAACTATGACACCAATAATGGTTGAGAGTATTTCTATTAATCTCCACAACCTCTGATCCATATTCCACTTCACCCAGCCTTGTTGGCAGCCCTGTTTCCTAGAAATTATTATTATAAATAACCAATTTGCAATAGCAAATACACTTTACGGAAAACATAATGGCATATCATGAATGAAATTGCCAAGAAACATCACAAAATATCTTCTTCTAGACTAGCATCAGAATCATTGACATAAATCAAGATGGACGACATGACAGCTCTTCCAAAAGTGATCGCCCTCTTGTGGCTGACTGCAGTATGGGTCTTAAAGTCCGCTGCCTCAATGGTAGCAGATGGGACATGGACCAAACTAAATTTTAAAATTATTATTATATATTATTATTACAATGATGGTTTCTGGCATTTTAGGTAGTTCTTATCACACTGATGTATGTGGTATTTTTTCTGCTTAGTTTGGTTTTAATTAGTTATTTGAAGTTATTAGAAAGTAGGTTTGTGTCATAATGGACAGCTTCGCCCTGCTTGCGGTTGAGGTTGGGCATATTGGGGGGAAGTTGATACCGTGGCGCCAAATCCAATCACTACTGCGCAGACTCTGGCTACAAATGGCAGCTGTATTTTGGATGTTTTGGTTTCATTTTTATATAGTGGGAGGAAGTAGATACACAACATCCATCTTTTATATATTGAGGGTCAGAATCAAGAGGCAATAACAGTGCATTTCTGCAGCAATGATTTACATTTTATTTAAGCTAAACATGTAATCACCTCTACACTGCTGCAATCTAAAGCTGTAGAAATAAAGATCATTATTTTTCTTTATTCCAACTGTATTTGTTTGACACATTTCTAATTATATGGGCAGTGGTTTTTGTATCTCAATATCCAGTTTGTTTGTTTTTATTAATCGTGTTATCTGTAACCCTTGACTTCCCAGCAGTGTGTGTAATAATGAATGAGCTGGAATAAATTATTTTTAATGTACATGATGTGGGGAAACCTACAAAAGACATTACAGTACATGTTGCATTATTAAACTGCAATCAGGGACAATAAATCCTTCTTTCTTCTTTCCCTTTTGCCTTATTTCAAATGAATGTGCTGTACCACTGACAGTGTATTCTGTGGTATGTGTGTCGAGTACAGTCGGAGTACATGAAAGTATCATAATGAAGGAGCTGCAGAGGTGAACGTATGACGTATGAACAGAAGCCACATCTCCCTTTTTTCCCTTCCTCCTCCTCCCATCTGCTTCTTGTTCTTCTCTCTGATCCGTCATTCATTTTTCTCCTCTATATGTATGTGTGTATGTACTGTGTGTGGGTGTGTGGAGTGTAATGAATAATGCAATGTGTGTTGTATGAAAAGATAAGGAGGCAACATGGGGTTGCTGAGGGGTTAAAGGAGGTGATGTCACTACATTCACCCTCTACCCTCATACCTAGAGGGTGAGAGAAAGAGAGGGAGGAAAAACAGATGAAGATAAAGGTGAGAGGACAAAGAAAGAATATGAAGGGAGACAGAGAGCGATAGAGGCTGAGGAGTAGTGCCAGACAGAGAGCGATAAGGAGAAAAAGGAAATGAGAGCGAAGGAAGGGAAGCCGTTGTTGGCATGGTCAGATGTTTTGCTTACCATACATTATCCCTCGTTTATTATTTATACTTTTCATAAACACAGCAGGGTGGCAGCCCTGACCTTCCCAACAAGGATAGTGTGTGTGACAGTGTTTGTGTGTGTATGTATGTGGGTCTGTGTGTATGCATGTTCTCACACATCCTGACATGTGACTGATACCAAATGAGAGCATTCTGTGGCAAAGGTTTATTTGTGAGTGTATACATATATGTGTGTGGTTATTTACTTCAACGCTAAAAGGTTGTGTATAACTTATTTTTTATGTTGTGTGTGTGATTGTGTATGTATGTGCTATATATCTATTTGCTGTCTTTAAGGGTGTGTTTATCTTTATTACCTGTATGTTTGTGAAGACTAGATCTGACTTGTAGAGTAAGGACATTATTCTGAAGTTGTAAAAAAAGGCCTATTTGAGGTTCAGGGTTTGGCAGACAAATGTGATATTATATATATATATATATATATATATATATATATATATATATATATATATATATAATAAATGTT
>JAGRRF010011991.1:20373630-20384673 GCA_019097615.1 Morone chrysops
TTTTAATCAGTGGTTTTTGTTTTCTTAGAATGAGCTGTTTTTATCATCAGAGGGAGCAGGTGTCTCCTAAGGAGGTCGCCATGTTGAACAGCTATGCATGTTTTTATGTTGGCCCAGAACAGATAAACCAAACATGGGCACGAGATAAGGCCTTTTGAAATAGTTTTTCCTACACGCTTATAAAACTGAGCTGTATTTAAATGGATGCAATCTGCAACTTCACCACTAGATGCCACTGAATTCTACACACTGGACCTTTAAGGTTAGCGTAAAGGCTCAGAAATTGTACGACATGTGGTTGTGTTTATATTATATTAGGTGTAAGTATTCACACATGTTTTGGCTGCATGCAGACGGTCATGGGAAAATGATGACTTAAAGGAGATCACTGACTCAGCCAACCTAATTTCCTCAAGCAGACTGTTTCAGAGCCTCAAGGCTCTGACTGCAATCGTGGATGCAAGAACTAAAAATTTAGCTTTTTAAGCCCAGTTCAGACCTTAGTCTCGCAACAAGACGATTGGAAACTAGCAACTACTGGCCAATGCGACGATTTACACTACACCAGATGAGTCGATGCATTTTCTCTCTATAGCAACAAATCTGTCCGTTCTAATGACTTGCTTTTCAGGCTTTTTTATGGTTGGATATGAAACTACACATAGTGAATTGTATTATGTCTAAGGGTCCTAAGTATTGTACAAACATGTATGTGTCCACAATTGACAACTTCTCTGTGAAAAACAAAGAACAAACAGTAGAGTGAAGTTAGTGAGAGCAGAATTTCTCACAGAAAAGTTGTAGACATGGATGAGATTACATTCAATTCTATTTTCCCTGCACAACATCAGAAAGAAGGAATACACATTAATGTTGCTCACTTCTGACCGCTTGTAGGCAGTGGAGGATGGGCCTTTTAAAACAAATGAGCTAGGCTGTTATTGAAGATGTGTTCCCTTAAAAATGTTTGTACAAAGAAGTACATCACCTTGATATTTCACCAGGTTTTGGTCCAATCTTGACCTTCATTAAACTATAATCTCCAAATACACTGACCTCTACAAGGTGTGTCCAGTGGCATTTTGGCATTGACAAAAATTACTGGAAGCACCACACTGGACTGCAATTAAGAAATGAGAGACTACCCTATCATACCAGGAGTTGGCAAAAAAGTCACAAGTCTGGCAGGAAATGTCCAACATAATGGGGATCTCTGCCTGTAACTGAATGATTAATAAGCCTCAGAATTAAAATGCATTTTTACCTTCCATATTACTTTTCATGATTTGATGCTCTTCAGTATTCTACCTTCTAACTATGGACACTTTTAAACAGAAAAAACAATAAATTACAACAACTGCTAGAAGATGCTCAAACTTGCACATGTTTATGTTCAAGTGACAAAGCCTGTAGTGTTCACAGGAGTTATGACTCTTGTACACTGAGAACAAAGGAGGAAATGGCGTGATGTTGACATAGAGCTACAAAATCCAGAGTGAGGAGGTAGCGGTGGATAAATGGGTCAACAAAATGTCAAAGGTTTCCTACGTAACAGATTAGAAAACTCTTAAATGTGTTGCTCTGGAGTGCAGTCACAAATTATGTATTTTGTCAATTTATACGGAGGACTTGTTGGTATATCTGCTACTACGTTTGTTTTATTAATTGTAAAGCATTCACCTGCAGTGCCATGCCATTGCTGCTTGTGTGTTGGTTTGTGTCAGTACTTATTTCTTTACTACATTGTCTGTCTGCATATTTATGCACCAAAGCCATCAGGAGTTAAATTCCATTTCAAGTCTTGAACTTGGCAAGATGAAAAACTGGACCTCATTGTTCGGTTATAGTGACTCAAGAGAATCAGTGAACAGAGAGAGGAGGCGCAAGACGGTGAAGTCGAGGAGGGTTGATGCTATTTCAATATGCCCTGGAAGCACACGTTTCTGATAAGCACTTCCTTCTGTTTAACTGTCAGATATAAATAATACATATTGTTTCCACCAGCTCTCTTTTTTCTTTCTTTCTCCTCTTTTTAGTCTACCTTTCTGTCAGTCTTGCTTTTCGTTTGTCCTTTTGTGCCGCTCTTTCTTTTTCTACTGCACTCTGTCTTCCGCTCTGCAGAAAATTGAGTCTGAATGAGCTCCAAATCATGTTCAAGTGCAGCCAGAGACACTTCCAACTCTTTCAGACAGTCATTCTGTCTGGTAAACTGGTATGAACACACGCACACACAGATGCAGACTGCTCTGTCTGGCAGCCTATCAAGAGCTTTTGGCACTTGCGCTGCTGTACTGTCATTATCCTGCAATGAATAATCTCTCAGTCGTTTACGTCTACAGGACAGAGCCAAGGAGCTGGAGAAAGACAGTCAGAGTGACACAGAGACTGACACATATCATCATGTAATGTCAGACTGCAGGGCCAAAGAGTTTCCTCAAGAGCATCTGAGAGCTAGTGACTCCACTGCTGGCAACTTGAACTGGAGACTCTAAGAACGGCTAGATGCCAAATGAGCAGGGACAGAAATGTGCAAACAAGACTTAAGTCAGATTACCCCCATTTTCTTTCGAAACTTCTCATAAAGGATGAGCTCATCTTATTTAAGCTGCTTCATGTATTTTATAAACAGTGATAAATCATTAACATATGAATCATTTGAGGTAGCAGCAGCCTGAAGATAATGAAAAGGTTAGGTTTTGATTTATAATTCAGCATCAGATGTCTACTACTGAGAGTACCACCACAACACCACGCATGTATTGTACATGCTCAGGCCATATTGTGCTTTAATTCTATTCCTCACAATAACAGTGTTATTTTCTTTCATTCTTTCTTTTCATTTCATACACTTAATATATTTGTTTGTGGGCTACACTTTTGGTGTTACATCCTGGTGTTTCTATTTTTTTCTCAAAGTGATGATTTAACTTGCTTCTTGTTGTCTCAACTATCCACTCTTCACTATCACATGAAACTTGCAGGAGAAAACACAAGCAGGCAAAGCTGACCAATCAGAGTTTTTGCTGCCTCCAAGTTATATCTTTGCATAAGAGATCTTTGAATGTATTTTTGAGGGGATGCACGTCTGCCATGTGGTGTAGCAAACAGTTACAGCAAATATGTGCATTGGCTCCAACAAGCTCTTAGCAGACAACCAGAAATACCCATTAAGTTAAATTAGTGGGACAGAAATGTAAAAGAACTATTTAATAAAATACTTTTCATAATCATAAAAAGATGTACCATTATTGTATTAACATGCGTAATTTTAAAAAAAATGCAAAAACAACTTTCTACTCAAACTACTCAACAATAAATGAATGATATTTTTAAATCATTTACAGGGCCATTTTGTTACATTTTGCCAAGTTCTTAGCTAAGTAACACTTCGGGACGAATGTGCACATCGAAGTACGTCCATTAAAACTGCTTGTTTATGCCACTGACAAGAAGACAACATAAAAAGGACAGAGAGCTTTTGTTAACCAGAAAAAGCTGTAATATTGTTCTCAACTGGACTACATTGACAAGAGCGGCAATTTTATCTTGCACATCATCATAACTGAATTCAAAGTGGACAGAAACAAAACAAGAAACGAACAACAAATTCACTTAAACCAAGTTTTTCAACTGTTTCAATACACTCCAACTCTGGTTTGTTCAAAATAAATCCTTAATTCACCAAAGTAGATCAAAAAAGCAGCTGTTTTAGTCTCTCTCCACAGTCGTACATGAAGGGCCTCACATGCACTAACATGCACGTGCAGCCAGAACTAAGCACAGGGATGCTGGGATAGCATTCCCTGCTCAGGACACCATGACTCTACTATATCTTTACATATCAAACAGTTGTTTGCTGCTATATTAAGGTTGTATTATTAATGTACAATAGGTGGGCATTTAAAGGAGGTATTGTGCAAGATAAATAGCTTTTCAGCTTTAACAAAGAGGACACTGTGTATCACTATTGCTGATCAGCGTCAGAAGGATAATGACAAATCAACACTGGTTAAGTGACTCTTCTCCATGTGTTGACTCTAGCTGTTGCCCACGGTCCAGATGTCTAAGTATACTTTGATTACATTGCCACTTCTTGTTGCCAAGATAATTTAGCCTTAGTTGCCAAGACTGTGGCAGTAAAATGGAAGGCTGTTTCTTAGAGATCCCAAGCTGTCTTGGAGACAGAACACAAGGGACTGACGCAACATGCTTTCTTTATTAACCACAACATTGTCTGGAAACGTTCAAATAAATGGCTGTCCAAGCATCATAATTTGGTCTCTCCCACTGATAAAGATGCCTCTTGGCAGATCTCTTGGCAAATTTAAAATTTTGGGAGACCAGCATGATTTCCGTTGTGTTGACCTCTCAAACTCTCAAAAAGACCAAAATGGCTCTCAGGATAACTTCTCTCTTGCAACATAAGTAGCAGCAGTTTCTCTTTTGGACAGCGTATTTTTCTGTATATGGGTAAATTGCTGAAGAGTCCTTTACAAGTCTTGGTCACAGGAATTTCAACAGATTATTTTCAACACAGATTGAGCTCTGAATCATCATCACACTTTGTGTCTGCATGGGTCATTCAGCATTTTTGTTGGCAAGATTTGAATCCTCCTGCTGTCTGTTTGGCTAATTTCTAAACATCAAAGGCCAATTTCAGTCATCTGTCAAGTTGGATGTTGAAAGCAACTTAAGAAGGATGGAGAGGTTATTACAATGACTGAAAATCACCAAAGAAAAAAACTAACAGGTAGGTTGGTCAGCACAGCACTCTTTTCTGGCTTCCTATTTCTGGATGTCTGTGTGTGTGTGTGTGTGTGTGTGCGCACCTGTGTATGTCTTCATATGCCAGCAGTATATCTTTGGCATCATTACCCCTACATCTGCCAATTGTGAGATGAGTGAATGTGCCTGTCATCACAGACGCTGTGTGGGACTGAATGTTCACTTTGTTCTAGTTTTTAACATTCACGCAACATTTCTGATAGCAGTTCATATCTCAGTTTGTGCTCATATTGTATTCAGAGTACATTTAAAGAGTAAACAAACTGTAAAGAGACGAAGCATAGTGTTTTATTTTTTTTCATGATGTGTCTCCTGTGGCAGTTTAATTTTAAGACTCTGGAAATAATATCCTACAAAGACTCCGAGCATACTTCGTAACACCTGTGGTTTATGGAGATGCATCCACTATGGTTCAATGCTGAACCAAGTTGCAAAGTGAATGTAGTTCCTCCAGATGTTGGCTGCCAGAACCCTACAAAGAACACACTCATTTAAGAATGTCAGAAATCATAATGATTTAATTTCTTGTATTAAGCTATTGTCCATGCAGTGTTTGTCAATTGGTCTGTCTAGCTCAACATTTCAGGAAAAAGCATCTTGTGGGGATTTATTGGACTGCATGTACAGAAAGTATAAAGTAATTTATGTTAGTATAAAGTTTCTAAAATAATTAAACAAAAGAAAATGTCCACCTGCTAAATTCAAGATTTAATTTGAGAGACGGATCAACCAAAAGATATATTGGACTGTGCTGAAAGATTTACACATTTCACAAATTTCCATCATATTGGATTAGGTAATTGCAGCTCACATCAGACATTATTTTTGAAATCACTTTAAATTGAGCATAATCCATTGTGAAATTGACTTAAAACAACTGAATAGATAAGTGGAAATTCAAGCAGCATGTGTTCATACTGCCAGGAAGTAACTCTTTGCCTCCAGCAGTTCAGGGGGAAAATATTGCACTTTGTACATGCTTTTGAATGTAGTTAATCATCAGGCTAATTTTTGTTTAGAGGTTTGGTATTCATTTCTTTGAGTGCAGAGGGACAGAAGTAGAGATATGTATTGAAATAAAGTTAGAGTGTCAGATTCAGAGGTGCACCCCGCTGGCGGTTTCATTAAACAGAGTTATCAAACCACAGACAAAGAAATCCAGACAGAGAGACAATAGTGAGACAGAGACACAGACACCGTTGGCTATATCATTAAGACCGGAGTTATAAAAAGTTGATAATTAAAGACAGGTCTCAGTGGACGGGAGGAGATAATTGGCTTTCTCAGCCACGACACTTCGACCCACTTTATTACCAATAACTTAATAAAGCACGGAGTCAGATGGAGAAATCACATCTATCTTTCTTGTGAAAAGATTCCATTAATAGATGAGTGTGAGACTGTGTGTGCGTGTGCTTTCTTCACACCATGACCCAGGTTGTGTATTTGCCCCAGAAACAGGTAGCTTTATTTCATTTGAATAAAAGGCTCAACAGTCCGTACTCAATTTGCTGTTAAATTATGATTCAATCTTCAATCTTTTATTTTATTTCATTTAATAGTTAAATGCCGAACTCAAAAAGGCATCAATAGAGATGTCCGTGCTGAAGTGAAGTTAATAGTCATGGCTTTTATTTAACTGTCAAATTATTAGTTTAGTTACTTAAAACTGATTAACAGGACTGGAGTTCAATATATTATATATCTATATACATTTATAAAAGCTTTGCTCGGCTTTCGTTTACCAATTTTTTAAGTCCAACAAGGACATGTTTGGATTCTTTTTTAGCTCAAGGTGATGTGTATCTAGGCAACTCTATGAAAAACAGACTTTAGGAACAAAATGCAGATGGAGGCTTTACTAAGACCCTAGTGAAAACACAAAGAGGATAAAATCATGCGGGAAAAGAAAGAAAAAGAAAAAGTGACAGAGGAAGGGCAAAGAGTCACGCAGGAAATGAAATCTGACGTGGACTCTTGTTATTAACAGTCAGAGTTCACTGAACCTTTCTACAGTTCAGCAGCTAACCTATGCTCCCTCTGAGCATGTGTGTGTGTGTGTGTGTGTAAGAGATTACTCGTGCTTGTGTGCATGTCAGTGTAAAGAAGAGTCTGTATGCTGTGTGGCTGTGTGAGAGTGTGTGTGTTCTGAGAAAAGATAATAATGCCCCCGTTGCCCCCTCACACACACACATAAACACACAGCACAAAAACATGTATACGGATATATATATGGGTTTGTTATAATCATTTTTTGAGTGTGTGTGTGTGCGTCAGTCAAAGTTAAAGTATTTAACTAATTCCAAAAATGTTCACCAAAAGGAAGTGTTGGCAAGATGATTAACACCAAGTTTGATTCTGTTTCTTTCTGTCACAAAGCATCCACTTTTTTCTCTCTTTTTGAATTCGTTTTTAATTTCTTAAAACAAGTTTTTGCTCAGTTGTGAGGAGAGTCTAACTATGGAGACTAAGGTAGATATGTTCACAACTTCTTCACAATCCTTAGAGGATGATACCCAGTTCACTCTAGTGCCACAAGCAGCCTAATGTTACTTTTTTTTTTGGCAGATTACTGGTTCAGCTCCTGTGTGATTGTGGTTTGTTCTGTCCCACGCGTTACTCTTTTAGACCAGGCATGCTATCTTCACACTCACTAACACAGTTGTAGACTGTAAAAAAGAATGTATCAGGGCAAACTGCGTAAGTCTCCAATAGCTTTCAAAATAAACACATTTTTTTTACATGAATCCTTTCAAACACTTGAGCTGCCAGGTCAAATCAGTAAACCTTTTTGAGGCTCTTTTTTTATGATATTTCTAATTATTTTCTTTAAATGCTGACATAGCTGTTTAAATGAACGGATCCCCTTTTTAGGAAGCAAATACATCCTATACACCTTAGAGTAAGGGTTGAGATGAATTCCCCTAAAAAATATAGTTCAATATTTGTCTAAAAGGGCCCATTCTGCAAAGTGAATACTTCTACTTTTGGTACATATATTTTGATGCTACTACTTACTTACTTACTTATACTTTGAATGCAGGACTTGTAACAGAGTATTGTCATGGTTGCTAATGCTAATTTTAGTAGAAGATTTGAATACTTCTTCCACCACTGCTGAGCAGCTGAGCATATATTTAGTACTAACACTGAGTTGTTGATTTCAGTGTTAAACTACAAAATATGTGTCAGAAAATGTGTCACTGCCTCTACAACAGTATATTCCAGTTCATCACACTAAGACTTAAAGTCACTAATTGGAGCAATTAGACCAACATATCGACCCTCCACCATGCAGACAGATGACATAATGTTATGGTGTGTGAGCTAACTTTTAGTGTGTTTTTAATCAGGGGACTAATTATACGTAATGTCTTTGTCATTAGATCTTCCTTAGCAGCAACCAGTGAACTCTAATGTCATTAAGTGCCTCATACACTTTGACACACTGCATTACTACACCACGTGTTTCTCAGTGACTCACGTTGTCTTTTATTCAGTTCTGTTTTAATTAATTATCTCAAGGTGAGAGTTCTCATAATTACCTGTTTGTCTCACCTGAACAACTTGCATCCTATTCATGTTCATGGAATAAAACTAAAGTAAATAAAAGGTTTCAGATCTCACAGACCTTAGGCAGACTTTCATTTTCATTCATTTATACTTGTTTGATGTTTGTAACTTTCTGTCTTTTTTAACTTTTTTTTTCTTTCTTGTACACATTCATTTTCCTGAGAAATGTTGTCAACTTTAAATCTTCATTTCTTGTGGAAAACTTCCGACTTCAGTTTCTTCCCAGTGATGAATGTTTTGTGGTAGCACTTTTAGACTCGCAGTGCGGGATCAATGCTGAGATGAAGAGCTTCTCAGTGATGTTTCTGTTGATGCCATTCTGGCATGGACCCATTAATAGTGTCTCCATCTTCTGTGAAAAGATCAGTTTTTCCTTTGACTATCTAATCACATCTCTCTTGTCTCCTACTTCCACATGTTTGCCTAAAATGTGTAACTGATGTAACTAAAATCTCTCCATTCACTTATTTTCAAGAAAATATAAAAAATTAAAAATCTATATAAATAAAACATTTACAAATTACTATTGTTAGTGAGAAGGTGTCTAGTTCTTGAGCTGCTGGGATGACGTTTTTGCTTTTTGCAAGTAAAGAGAAACAACAACACACACAGCCTGGTTCAGAACTTGTAAGTCAAAAGTGAAAACAAAATCACATCACCAGGTTCAAAACATTTTAAAGTTCAATTTGTGAGAAAGCAAGAAACAATTCAACAGTTTTTACGTGTGTGTGTTCAGGTCAGTGCTGCGTTGTATTTTTAGTGCCTGCGGGCGACCATCAATAACCCAGACGTTTTAAGTCAGTCTTTGCCCATCTATCAGGCTTGTGTGCTGCCCAGGGCTCGAACCCACGATCCCCTAATTTATCTTGCCACATTTCCTGCTCTGACAGTCTGCCAACCCCCACTTAAGCACACACACACACACACACACACACACACACACACACACACATACTTCACAATAGTGAGACAAAGGTTAAGACTATAGCTCACAGATAACCGTTGAGTATTGGAATAGTGTGAATGAATACTTTTTAAGGATTTTTTGTGGTTGTCATGGGGCTGTCAGGCATCATTTACTTTTCACCTGTTAAGGGAGAGCGATTTATCTCAGTGTGATGCCTGAGATGCAGTTATATGCAGCAATTTTCCCATCTTGCCAGGAACACACCGTGGGTGGTGATCCTTGCAAAAGCAGCAACTTGTAAAGATTTTGTACAGGAGATTTTGTTGGTTTGGTCTTTGCAAAATAATGCCTTAGATATTTGTAAAACTCTCACGTACCACGTTTACCTGTTAGTTGTTATATTAGACTTACCTTTCTGCTTTATTATTTTAATATTACTGTATCAGAATACCTTTGGCTTCCTCTGATTTACAAAACATCTAGCTAAAATGCCATCATGAGTGTGTGTATTGAGTATTTTTTTATCAGAAATTGAGTGTGTCGTCTTTTGAAGTGGCTTTAAATGCCAATGCTGACATTTTTAGATTGCTTCGAGATAAAACATATTGTGTGATGGTGATTTTTAAATGTTGTCCTTGAAGCAGGATGATTATTCAGGAACACTGACAGTAATAGGAAACTGCTTTTAGAGTTCATTCTAATTCAAACTTTTAGTCAGATTCATCTGTATGAAATGATGTCCAGTATTCCTTTCCCTTTATCTCTTTCTTAACAATAGACCTTTGTCACAGACATGACATGAAACAGTAGGGTAAACACAGGTGTTATCAGTGATACCAATGAAGGTTCCATTCCATTCAGGTCAAACAGAGTCAGGGGGCAGCTAATCTGCATGTTGGCTCACTGACAAGGCTCTGTTACACTAAATGGAACAGAATCTGATTAGTATCATTGGTAACACCTGTTACCCTACTACTAATTCATGTCAAAATGTCTGCTGTAAAAAGGTCTATTTTAGCCATCATTCAATTATTCCTATGTTTACTATATGTAAAGGATCACTACACCTTTTTTTTTTACAAATGATCAGTCAGTTCATTTTAGAGTTTATGCACTGTAAAAAAGCCAACTTGAATTTTTTGGGCTAAATAAGTATTTCAAGTAGTTAAGACTTTAAAATATAAGTTATCAACGTTTAACGCAAAAACTTAAGTCAGTCCAGCAAACCAAGCGATTTGTTGGCGTCAATACAGTTAAGTGAGTTAGTACCTCTTATATCTTTGAGTTGAGATTCAGAACAAGGGGTGAAAGTTCAGATAACTTTTGTTTCCTTGTTGGAAAATGCGGGAAAGCCAACTTTTGGAGTTGAGACTCGTCACTCGTCTGCTGCTCTCCTGTCTGGCTGTCTCCCATCGGAGCTGGAGTTGACTCCACTCAGGTAAGTTTTAACTTTAAGTTAAAATAATGTCTGACTTTTTATTCATGGTTATATTGTGTTAGCATTATCATTGTCAACAGTAAACGTTAAACATGAATAACTTCGGCAGAAAGCTGATGCTAGCGACTAGCTTGTATCAGTGTAACGGTAAAATAGTGTCAGAATTCATATTCAGGTTTATATTGTGTGACAAATCAATGGATAAGATTAGCATTATCATTGACAACAGTAAACATTAAATACAAATAGTTTAATTAGCGGACGCTAGCAGCGAGTTAATGCTAGTGCCTAGCTTGTGCTAGTGATGCTTGTCTGGGCAAGTACCCTTCAAACGGGCATG
>JAGRRF010011991.1:20403138-20423932 GCA_019097615.1 Morone chrysops
CAAACTTAAAGAGTGCCTTTTTTAGACTCAAGGACACTGTTCAACCACAGTGGGTGAGCTGAACATGTGAGAAAAACATCTTGAAAAAAGTGATGCAGAGGAGATGCTCAAGGGGCAGTGTCGTCCTGCAAGAACACCAGCTGCTCACACAGATGGGTTCAGAGCATGCTCATAAAAACAGTGCTAGATCCAAAAAAGGTGAAACAGAGTCAAAATATAGCAGCTGAGGAGGCTGATACAACGTTATTAGATTCTAAAAATACTCCACAGATTTAGCTTTGCACTTCTATAACGTCATCAGACTTTTCAGAGTAGATGCAGCACATAGGTGTACTTCTGTGAATATGGATGTAGGTTCATGTCTGTATCCGCTTGTGCATACGTGCCAATTATACTATGGATGTGCATGTTTGTGCATTACTTGCAGGTAGGTAAGTAAGTAAATTCAAGTGTAATTATTCCAAAACTATATCTGTATATTTATGTGTGTTCTTTTCTGTCAACATGAACTAATACAAAGTTAATAGATGCAGCAGAAAAAAAAGCGATATTGTCTTATTTATTCCAAGCATTCTTTTTTCTCCGTTCCGGTGCCTACAATACCCAAAACTCCCCTCCACTCTTTTTTTTTTATTTACCGTCTTCAGCCGAAACCGATGTTTCCTCAAGTGAAATCACTTTTGGCAACAGTTTTGCAAGTATTTGTAAAATATCTGTACAACATTTCTGCCAATTCCTCTGGTAAATGTTAATATACTTCTCAGGACAAAATGAAAACTTTGACCTACAAACAGTGCTAGAGCAAATGTGATCATGAGATTATCTTTATGATTCATCCTCTGAACATACAAAATGTCATAGTAATGCATTCCATTTTTGCTGAGATATTTAAAGTCTAGGCCAAAATAGTGGACTGACTGACAGACCAACGCTGCCATCCATGAAGCATTTAAAAACAACTAAATGATGTACTGCCACAATGTGCATTTCAATGCAGCATCAAAGCTAAGTAAAACTACAATCCTGCATTTAACATTTGTGACTGCTGATCAGCAAATGATCCAGTTCTTCTCTCTCTCCTCTTGTTCACTGTGACCATAATGAGGACTGGTGGATTCTGCTGGAAGGAGGATTTTGTAAGAATTTACCTCTGAGGAAGTTGAAAGGCATTGCCCCAGGTTAGATGAGTGGTGATTGAAGCTAAGTTATCGCTCTGTTGTAAGGTTTCATACAGATTGCCTCATTATTAGACTTATTGTTAACCAGCAGCACATTGATCTGGATTTTAATGTGGTTAACAAAAGAGACAGAGCAATAGCTATATACTGTAAAACCTCTGAGACAAAGCCATTCTAATTTGTATTTAGTATGCTTTAAAGTGTAACGTGTGTTGAGTGCATCCTTCCTCTGACATGGCAGCAATAAAATCTCTTCAATGATCTTAAAAAAAATAAGACAAGTATATTTACTCAATTTAGTAAATTAGTAAACTCAATTTTATGAAAACTAAGGGCATGGATTACATTTATTTTAAAGTGTAAATAATTTATTATATATGTTAATTGGACCAGTGCATTTCTAACCCTAGTCATTCTTAAAGGTCAACACACTAACATATGTTTTATAATTTGTGCATTAAGGGTTACTTATGTTATTCATGTTATGTAACAATATAACACAAGTGCGTATAGATCACATATGCATAGTGCAAAAGTACACTCACACACGGTTCAAAGAAATACTATTATAAACTCATTACAGACACAGAATGTAAATCTTCTCTCATTTGTGGATTTATGTTGGAAGCTCTCCAGTCATCAGCCTGTAGGAGAGAGGGCTCAGGACCCGTGCAGCCAGGTGTATGATTGAACAACGGCAGTATATAATCACATCTATTGAACTCAGGTGTGGATTACTGGTATGTCTGACCTGGCACTGTGGCTCTGCGGCTCTGCAGACCCCCTGAGCACATGAGAAGAGACTGACCCTTCAGTCCTTCTATTCGGAAACCACCTCAGCATGTGTTACAATCAGAAGCAAGAAAGTCTGGATTGCTGTATTTTAAAGGCTGCGATAGATAGTCAGTAGTCAAAATCTGTTGGTTTATTGTGTTGTACAGGTTTTAACACTGAAATGTGTTTTAACGTCCTTCCCTGGAAGGGTAGAGGTTAAGAGATTTGAAGAGATGAGTAGTGCAGGAATAAGCCTTTTTTATGTTAGACATGTTGACTTTTCATAGCAGGAAAAAAACGTTGATGCTATTACGCACAGCTTAAGGTCCCTGGAAAAGGCAAACATACACGCTATGAATTAATTATAGATGTCTCTAATAACCCCTGTGCTTTTTTCTGCTATGTCAAAATGGTAAAAGAAAAAAAAGGTAGAATGTTTCTCCACTCAAGGTTGTATAATTTTTTGGTTGAACTTTTTAGCAGACAGCTGGGTTTTGTTTGGGCTAAATTCAGTTTGTAGCCTTGTTGAGAACCTTAAGTGTAGATCCCCATGGCAGCTTGAGTGTCCATGGCTTTATTCAATTTAAGTTAGTTTTGTTTTAGAACAATATATATATATATACAATATATTTTGTCCTTGAAAGACTGTGCAAGGGCTTTGGATGCTGTTGAATACAGTGAAGTCTGTATATCGGGGAATTATAACCTTATAGCCCCCTTTTTTTCAACAGCAGGAAAATCCAGTCTTATACCAACACTGACCTATGATAAACTCCTGCTTTGTTACTGGATGAGGCAAAGATAAAAAGCCTCTCCACCTCTGAATCAACCACACCTCCCCTCCCTCCATCTCCTATTCACTTGAAGTAAGCTCAACAGTGCGAAAGACAAACAGGAACACTCTGTTTTCCTGTGGGACAGATGATCAGGTCACTGTGTAAGTGTGTGTGTGTGTGTGTGTGTGTGTGTGTGTGTGTGGTTTGTGGTTGAGAGAGTACAGTACGTATGAAAATGTGTGATTGTGTGTCAGTGTGCACATGTGTGTCATTTGGTGTGAGATCAGTACTTGTTCAGTTAGTTTGCATCTGTTTGTGTTTTTCACTGTGTGTGAATATAATAAATCTCTGTGTGTGTGTGTGTGTGTGTGTGTTTGGGAGTGTTGTGAGACAGAGGTCAGTGTAAAGTTGTGCGCTGTGGCAAGGTCACACAGGGAATACAGCTGGGAAAAGATGGATGGATGGATTAATGGAAGGAAGAAGGTCAGGAGGCAGTTGGAGGGAAAGAGTGTGTATGACTTAGCCTGTGGAGGGTAAGACTTTGAAAGACACACGTTACAGCAGTCAGTATAGCCACAGAGGAGGAATGCCATTTTGTTTTACGTTCACTAAACCACGGGATTATTAATAAAAACAAAAAAATAACCCAAAAAATCGGAACCTTTTTCTTGGCAGTTTTATATTGGGCAATCAGAACATAACTGTTGCATGTGTACAGTCTCTTTAAGTGAAGTTGAGCTATGTACAGTCAAGACCTTTGAGTTAGTGACAAAGAGGAGTTAGCAGGAAATGAAGGATGGAGAGAGGAAAGACAAGCAGAAGGAAACAAAATCAAACATATTAGGTCTGTCCTCCAATGTACTTCATCATAAAAGATGGAGGGAGAGAAGGATTACACAAGGGACAGTGACGTGTTGGGACTGAGAGCAGGACACAGGTGTCTGTGTGTGTGTGTGTGTGTGTGTGTGTGTGTGTGTACACTTCCTCCCTCAAGCTGTATCCATCACCTGTACAGACAAAAATCCTCATCAACATGATTTATTTTTACTCACATCAATAACAGTTGGAAGCGCCTTGCACCTTGCATGTGTGCTTAGTGTGTCTCTTTTCTCTCCACACATAAATACCATATACAGTATGTAATATTATTGTGACATTAGTGATTATATGTTGTTGTCTTACAGTGACTTACATAGTGTGCCCTAGTTTCTAGCATTTCACCACCGTAAACAAGCCTTAATAGAGTAAATATTTCCCTTTCCCTGCTCCTGTTGTGACAGGTAATTTTAATTTACATAATTCAATACTGTACAAATTTGGCTGACATTGCACCTTGTAGCAATTCTTGCCTTTTTAATCAGAGGCAGTATACATGACTGTTAATGCACACAAGCTGGTGACCTTTTGTTTACAGAGTAGTCGCTCTCACCACTCAGCTGTCCCGCCTCCTGCAAATATGAGCAAGCTGCCGACATGAATGGGTTTTTAATTTTTTTTTAATTGACTCACATGTTATCAGTGCCCTGCAGAAAATTTGGTGTTGGTTTCTGACATTATAGCAGCAAGTATTTAAACACTGAATGACTCTGAGTACATGCCAGACTAACTGCTATACTCTATAATGTCAAAAGTAGACAATTACAAACACATTTTACCAGTGTTTTTACACTGGTAAAATGGTATATTATTTGCTTTATTATTTGTATCATATCTATATCATATATATTTATATTCAAGTTGATAAGTTACTGTATATGTGGAAAAAACTAAAACTGATTGAAAATGAAGATTCTTTTAGTTTACATTTAGATCATGGAGTGTGCCTTTAAAAATGTACATTATGCACTTAAAAATCACAAATGTCCCAAAGACAAACTGACAGCAAAAATGGACAAAATGGAAACATTAATATGGAATGTTGTGTAAAAAAAAAAAAATCTTGATCAGGCTTTAAAATCAAGCTAAATGCATTAGTTAATGGCGGCTGATAGAAATTGAATGCAATCTGGATTATGATTTTTATCAATATAATGATATATCAATAAACTTTATTCATCCACATATTTGCCAAGTAATGTTCATACAGCATCAAAGTTGTTTTTAACATGTACACGCAGTTCTACGGTTGTCATAGATGCCTGTCCTATAAAATATGAAAAAGCCATGAATTCCCTGTGTATGAACGGTGAATTGTAAAATAGTCCATTGTGAACTTTATTACAAAGCACTTTAGACTGCAGTACAGAATTGAAGGTTTTAAATCACTACTGGCAGCCTATAGAGGTTGTGCTGCTTCTAACATCCAACTGAAGCAAAACATTTTTTTTAACTGAGTCATGGAGGAGCACCATCTCGTAGCAGGCACAAAACTTTACGTAAAAACTAAACTAACTTCTTCTTCAGTCCCTCAAAAAACTGACTTTGCGGACACATGCCTTTTTGCAGGATATTGATAATACGCAAAGTCTGGTATATTGTTTATACAGAGAAATGTGCCTCCGGGTTATCACAAAGGCAGCATTCTGAATGTTTGACTGTATGTTTGCCTGCATATCCAGGATTCACAGACTTGAGAGGGAGAAGAGAATGAAAGAGGGGGAAAGAACAAAAAGGGAGGAAATGGAAAATGCAGGTTGTTTGTGCTTGTGCATATAGCTCATTTCACCTCAAATGCATCAATATCACGTGGACTACCTCAGCGGTGAGAGACAAAGGTCATTTATGTGGCGGGAAAAAGAGAAAGCATATAGGACTAAGGAACAAAGCTCAGCAGTATTCTCAGTTTGTTGCAGGTTTGCTTTTATGAGAGCGAAGGCAGGTGTTACTGATGTACTGTGCCTTCTTCACACCTGGCTGGTTGTTGGCAAATGAGTATTTTATATATGTGGCTCATGTGCCTTAACATTTCCAGTTTCTGTTCTGCTTTTCCCTCTCATCCCTGTTTTGGGCTGCTGTAACAAGGTGAAAAAAATTATTTGAGGTAGTGCAGAAGGAGCAAAGAAGAAAAAAAGAGAGAGAGAAAGAGAGAGAGAGAGACTGTGCTTGCATGTGCGAGAAAGAAAGAGATGTGGGGGGGCGCAGTAGGTGTGGATAGTTTAACAAGGGGCAAAAAATAGGATTGTCTTAGGGGTCAGTGAAGTGTTGAAAACATGCTCTGAGGGTGGTGAAACTCGTCCTCTGTTCCTTTTCTCTGTCTCTTCTCCCCTTGTATCCTGTGTTCTGTAAGCCATGTTTAAAGGTCGTATCTCAGCATCTAAGGCCTCACTGTGAGGTTTGATGCAGAAGAAACTATTATTGGAAAAAAGTATTGAAAGAAAGAGCAAAAGCAAACTGAGCCACAAAGGAAAGAATAGGGAGAATAGGGCCCTAAAAATGGAAGAGAAAGACTAACAAAACTATAGAAACTCTGACGTCAGCCAGAGGTTCTTTGAGGGTTAAACTTTGATTTGGCTTTACCTAACTAAAATATGTATATAGAGAGGGAGAGAGATAGGTGCAGGGCTCGTCCTAACGTTGTATTAGAAGAACAAGGCCTGAGGGCAGATGTATAAAAGAACATTTCATCATAAAACCATACCAAATGTGTCAATACAATGACACTGGGGGGAATAGACAAGGTCATCACGTCATTTCAACTCTCAGTGCTGACGACACCGCTGAGGAAGTACGGACTGTGACTCAAGCAGTGATGGTTGTATCGTCCAGGCGTCAGAGTGGAATTTTCTTGGATGATAAAATGGGAGTGTACCTATGAACGCATACCCAGAGCTCACAGATTCGTCTGTTAAACAGGTCATCACAATGGAGATCAACTGCTGCTGTTTTAAGTTGGTGGTTGAGTTTCAACTTCCAGTTCTGTCCTCCAACAATTCATATAAATACCCAAAAGGGCCTACAAATGTGATATATATTAACAAATGATGCATTAGGGTGGAGTTTTACACCGTCAATTCCCACCTGAAATACATACGATCTCATTTAGAGCACCACCTTGTGGCAGCTCTGACCAAATGAATAATAAAAAGAAATAAGTCTGAAGACACACATAAGGACCCACAGTACCTGGAGCTGCACACGCTGCAACAAATCATGAATAAAACAACGTGTTCACCTGCCGAAAAGGCGTTAACATTCACCAGTGGTCATCAGGCACAGTAGTGTACAAAAATGAAAGAGTTAGTTTTTTGTGGTGCATGGTGTGTGTGTGTGTACCTACTGTAAGTTGAAAAAATGCCAGTTTGCATGGCTGAAGGTGACTGTGACAGATTTAGCCTCGGGGCATCATTTTCCTGACGTAAAGTCTGTCTGCTGCTACAGTAGAAGGTTGATGTGTGTAATAATGGCTGTGAACACACAAACACACACCCAGTTATACAAAAACACACACACACAAACACATACGCTATATATGCAATGCTTTCTGTGATGTAGTAGTTGAAAAGCATCACCTAAAGTAAGAAGTTTAATGTTTCAGTTCTATAGTACATGCAGGTTTGTATATTACTAAATTGTTTTCATAATTACGTTGTCACCACAATGTACACAACAATACTAATAATCTGATTGTGTTCAGAGACAACGTTTTGTGGATCACTATACTTATGTAGTGTGTCCAGACACACTACGAGTGAAGATTGCGTATTTTGGTGGAAAACAAATGAAATATGTTGTCAGTGAACATTTTACTGATACGTTTTGTTTTTTTTCACACTTTTGCCAGCTAACAACATTTCCTTATGATGTTAACAGAAAACGGAATTCATTATGTTTCCCTCTAAATATATTTCCTGTTGTAATTGTAAATTGTAATTTCTAAGAGAGAGGGCTGGCAGGACATTTACACAAACTCAAATCAACTTTAAAATTACACAAACCATTGTGCGTTTCTATCAACTCCAGTTCACACTAAAGGAGATGTGCTGTGCACAGTAAATGACCTTCCAAGTAACCTTCTTAATCCTGCACAGACACATACGTATCTGTATCTGTGTATATACACACACAGTCATGCACAAACACACTCACACAAACATGCACATATTCTACAGACATGCACACAGACACAGCTGTATTGTGGCCCACTTTTGCATTTAACCCTGACGTCATTCCTCAGTGAAATGGCTACAGTGCTTGCTGGAGCACATACAGTAGCTCCCAGAGTGACACACACACACACACACACACAAACGTGCAGAGAGAAATAAATGTGCATAGACATGCATGTACACTTGAACACATGTATGTATGCTCAAACACATCAAATGTCCCTTCTCCTCCACACAAACAAATACCATTATTTGTGCACACAATATTGTGTATGATTGTGTGTGTGTGTATGTGTATTGTGTGGGCATCATATTGGCTCCATAGGCAGCGTCTGCAGAGGAAAGCTGAATAATTATCTGCCTTTTTTCTTCCTCCTTCCATCTCTCATCTCTGCTCTTTATTTTGTTGTCTTTTATGCTCTGTCTCTCTCTCTGTCTCTCTCTTGCACACACACACACACACACACACACACACACGCATTCACTTTCTCCTTTATAATTATTTCCACAACAATGATTGGGCCGGTTGATTAAAAAGGGTCTTATGGGAGCTGTTTCCTGGCTAATGGCATCTCTGTTCTACACAATGAGTTTGCACAGTACAAAACAATACATAATAAGAAACACACAGTAGCCTACACACACACACACACACACACACACACACAAACTTGCATATACATATTTTGCATGCATACACAAAAGACACAAACAGACACACAAACATTTGCTGACTGATGGCGTCTGAGTTGTGCACACAACAGACAAACATGTGCATACACACACACACACACACACACACACACACACACGCACGCACAGTTGCATCCATAAAAAGTTTAATTTTAGCTGAAAATTTGTACAACCAAAGGTACAAAGAATCCTTTAAAAGAGGCAAAATTTGCATTTGTTAGTGTCTTCAGATTATTTTCCTAACTACCACCAGGGAGCAGATGGAGTTTAGTTTTGCATTACATCAGTAGTTTTCAAAAAATATTATAGCATGATAGTATTATTACAACTTTGGTACAGTTAACTAAGAGATGTTGGAACATGGCGACATTGATCCAAAAAAGTACACTGCATTTCCCAAGAACCCACATGCAATCAGGGCATTGTTTTCTCTGCTGGTCATTTTCTCTTTGACCTAAACAGACTGCAGCAGATTTTTGCAGCTGCCTTTCATCTCTATCAATATATCTTCAATACACTGAAACAACAATGCCTTATTCTGTTTCATGGCATAAAACAATATCGCTTTGTACCATTAAGCATTTTAACAGATTCCTTCTTAATCCATCCCTGTGGGCACTATTTAAAATCTAGAGTAGATGCTGTTAAATCTGCCAATAGTTTCAGTCACGGTCTCATTTGTTTTTGGTAATTACACTAAAGTTAATGTGATGATGATTAATTAATGTTAATGTACTTGAGGTGCAATCTTCCAGTTTGGCTTGTGTCCCAGATCAGCCAGTTTCTCTATCCTGTCCTTTCCATAGGATAATCACTACTTCCCCTTTTCAGTTGAAAGCGGTTTCAAGTCAGTCTCAATTTATACATTATATGTGCTTTGTGCCTGAAGGATGTATATATTTTGGCTGTCTTCTCATTTTGAGCAGTATCTTCTTCTTTAACCCCGCGGTTGGCCCAGTGGAAGCTTTCTGTCTGGTCAAATTGGCTGCCAAGAGGAGTTGATGGCTAAAATAGAACCACAGGTTGTTCTTCTCCCCTCCTTAGCTAGTTTATTAGTCCTGAGCACCCCCTTTTGTCTTTCTATCTCTGTCTCCATTTCTCACTGTTCATCTCTTCATCTTCTCTGCAGATAACTCTATCAGTAATAGGTTCCAGTGGAGGTAAACCCCTTGCTGAGTAACTGATTTACAACACAACCTGAAAGGAGGAAAGGAGGCTAACACTTTCCTCCATACCTCTGTTCTGCCTTGTGCTTACTTTCAGGCTTTTCTGATTTCTTTATTGTATTTCTTGTTTTTTCTCCTTACTTGCTGTTTTAGTGCCTGCTTGCTTATTTCTTGCTCCCTGGTTTTCTCTTATCTTTATTTATCCCTCTCCCCTTTTTTTCCCTTTCCACTCCTCCCTCACTTTTTCTCTGCTAAACCCTGGGAGCCATCACTTTACAGGGTGTAATGCTATACCTGCACTTCCTTCAGTCATCAGCACTGCTGACATGCTAGGGAAAGAAAAGCAAAGCTGAGGAAGGTAGAGAAAAAAAGAGACAGAAAAAATAAAGGCGTGAAAAGAAAAGGAAATAAACACCCATGATGCACCATTTAAGGCAGTAGCAGTAGTGACTCTTAAGTAGAGTCGACACAAGTATCTGTGTAGGCTTGAGTTGGGTATTGTTTAGATTTCAGATTCTGCTTATTGATTGCATTTCTTAATGATTCTTAGTCTCTGATTCTTTGCACACAAAAAAAAACTAAATGTGTTGAAAGCACAAACTATTGGCAAACTAAACGGCCATTATCATCATCTCATATTCTTTCATTCTTCAATGTTTGCACCATACAAATCTCAGCCATACATACACACTGATCTCAGGCAACATGTGAGTTTACATGCTGCAGCATCTGATAACAGTTTTACGCATACAAATTGAGTTGTATATATATACACACACACACAGGCTCAGAGACTGCTTAATAAGGAGAGTATGCCCACTGATTAATATCTAGTCTTTACATTACATCAGACCAGGTATCATCCATGTACTGAGCTATTTCTTTGTCCACCATTTTATCTTGCTGCTTCTAGAAAAGTGGTAAATTGCAATGAGAAGTTTACTTTTATTTATTTTTGTTTTGTGAGGAAGTTTAACTTGGATGGTTATGGGACTGATTTTTGGATCTTGCATCCTTATGAGCCATTTTTGGAACAGTACAATAGCTGGTTGAAAGGCACTCAAAAGGCCTGAGCTTCTTTGTTGATTATGTATGAAAACTTGTTGATCTGTTGCATCTATTACTTTAATTTATTCTAGAGCTACTTCACACAACCACAAGTCAAGAGGGTGGTGGGTGCAAAAAATATAGTTGTGTTACTGTACAATGCCCATAAAGACTCTTCACGTGTGTTCAAGAAAAAATAATCCTTGCAATAACACTGTGTTTTCAGTTTCAGGCCAGCAAATGTGTGTTGTATCTTGAATTGTGCCTTTTTGGTGCTAATATTTCCGCCTACACACTGAAAATATTTCAAGACCCTGGGACACCCATTAATAATGCACTGTGAATAACACAAATGGATGCCAGTATGAATATCAACCAGTTATTTTCTCAGTGTCTAATATGTTTACTCTTAGAAAATGAAAGGTTGCTGTTGGATTCTTATGTTGAGGCTTATTTGTGAGAGCGTTTCAAAGTATATGGCACAGAAAATAGCTGGCTTAATGACTAGTAATACACAGTGGGCATGCTGTGAGCTAAGAAGAGGACTGGAGTCAAAGCCAAGGCTACACTGAGCAGCAGAAAATAAAGAGAGAAGGAGACAGAAATGGAGTGAGACAGTAAGCGTAAAAAGAGAGGTATATTCATGGAATATTTCCTGGCCCTAAAAATAACCCATAAAAGATTAAATATCTTAGTTTCTCAATTTTCTAAACAAGACAACATGGTTTCATGTGCAGAAAGATGATCAGGTCTGTACCCATCAGTTTCTTAGACAAACTGTAATCACCAGTATAATCTGTTATGTCAAAGTTTCCTGCTCTCTGGTGTCTTCTAGAAATTGTGTTTATATACCACAAATTAGTTGTGCAAGCTACATTTTAATGTCTTAGTTTTTATCTACAAACAACTTTTATTCCTGGTGAAGAAATTAGACATGGGGAGGTGATGAGGAGTCCTGAATTTGGTGTAGGCAACAAAAGCCCTTTGGTTGATTGCATTTTCATGTTAAAAAAGTGATCATACCGTTTCATGCTTCAAATCACTTGTCAATACTTAACCAAGACCACAATCTTTCCTTAACCTTAACAAATGCTGTAAGTGCCATAATCATGCAAAAAGATTCATCCTGCTTCAATTGCTACGGGCAGATATTGAATTGTAAGAGTGGATATTGTAGGAAAACAAATTAAATATGTTGCCAGTGAACATTTAGCACAAACATTCATATGGCAATATTTCTTTGACCTTTTCAATAAAAACATTTCGTCAGTTGAAAACGTGATACGGATGGCATTCCATTTGGCCCAAAATTTACTCCTTGATGCAATTTAGAAGTAATGTCAGAGTTTGCCCATTAGATATATTGGCATTATCAGATACCACTGATCAAGTGCAGAGAGCATAAGAAGGAAAAAAGGGCAAATGCAGGTCAGTGTTGCATCTAGGGAGCTCATTCATCAGCTGAGAGAAAGGGAATAACTAAATGGAGGGAGCGGAGAAAAGGGGGCCGTGCAAACAAGTGTGAGAGTGCATCAGGGATAAAACTCTTCCACTGAGCGAGTATATGAGTGCTTAAAAAACAGAGCGAGTATGACTGAGCGAATTAGAGATCAATTGGACGCTGGTTTGACATTAACCGAATCCCTAATGAAGGTGAGAGGAGATGATTGGCTGGGCGCGTATCCCAATGAGGTCTGCCACGGCAATAGTTGCCGAGGTGACCTCGGTCTCCAAAGGACAGGCTTCAACTCATCTGGCATTTCTAATTGGCCACATGGACGGCAGCCAGATAGTGTTGCCCATATATGGATGTGACGACATACGGTGTTCATCAGGGTTAAAAGGACAAGGAATGAGAGGAGGGTTGGAAAGTAAGAGAGATGAGAGAGAGGGATACCATCTAGGACAGGGAGGGTAGAGAGACATCAAGAGGTGAAAGAGTTTAAGTTATAAAGGCTGAGAGAGAAACAGGGGTTATTGGAGATAACGGAGGGGGGAAGCAAAAAAAGAGGAGAGGGACTTTGGAAGTAAACAACATGTGACTACAAACAGTAAGTTATACATTTTGATCTATTCTCACAGTTTTTTTTTTTGTGTTGTTTTGTAAAATAGTTCACTTGGCCTGGTTCCAGACCTCTGAATTGCTGTCATAATTAACATAATCTTGAGCAGGAGCCAGAAACATTTCAGCTGCTGACAAAAACCATGACAAGAGTGGATGAGTTTGCTTAAAAATATAAATTGTTGCAAGTCGATTTAAGGAATATCTCATTTTGGGAAATACTTATTTGCTTTCTTGTCAAGAGTTAGATGAGAAGATTGATGCTCTGATGTCTGTATGCTAAATAGGAAGCTACCTCCAGTTTAGAGTAGCTTAGCTTAGCACAAAGACTGTAAACAGGGGGAAACAGCTAACCTGGCTTTGCCCAACAGCTACAAAATCCATCTAAAGCTAAATAATTGATATCTTCATAGGTGACACCTGGGCATTAGGTATGGGGAAGCGAAGATGCGGATGAAAAAATACGACCTTATGATCCTTACTTAATTATGAGAATTTGACTGAATATTAAAAATATATTTCAACTCACCATGTTTGATGTTTTTAAAGCAGCGCAATCCGCTGGTTGTTGTTGGAATAATGTTATCCAACAAACACTGCGTCTTCTGTCTGAGGGCATTCAAAAAACAAATCCATCCATAATACAGTTTTCCAAACAACAACTGACTTTTGTTGGCTTGCTGATTTTAGACTGCAAAAAAGAATGTGGACAGTTAGCATTCTACACGGTGTGATCATGTCATTGACGTGGTGACGTGTAACAGCATAAAACGTACCTGTTGATCTCTGGACAGTGGTAGCCTAATTACCCTACATTTAACACAAATGTGGGGATACTGAATGGTGGATCTGTTACTGAACTCAGATCAGTGTACTGTGATGCTAACTGCACTGTAGCTAAATGAGTTAACTTTTTCCAGTGATCATTTTGGAGAAGCTAAGCTTCCCCTAGCTTCCTAATTTCACTGCCCATGAATATCTTTAAACCACACAATAAACAGAAGTGTACACTTTACTGTTTTATGTGGGGGTGCTGTGTCAGACAATTTCTGAGCTCTGATCAGTTGCCATGCAACCAGCAAAGACCCAACTTACTGGTCTTATTGCTAAGTTAAGTTAACCAGCTACCGACCAACAGATATGAGAGTGGTAAAGCGGATAAGCATTTTTCCCCAAATGTCAAACTATTTGCGTAAAAAACAACTTAAATATACATATTTCTTTGATAGTTACAGCAGCTTCTATGCTGACTGAAAATTGTCAAATATGTCTGCCAGCAATGACAATTCTGTCGGATTATTTAGCTAAACTAGCTATTGATAGCTAAAAGATAGTGAGTAAAACAGTAAAGTTAAATGCTGAGTAAGAACAAAGTTCAAAGTCCCAAAAGTGAAACCATCTAATCAGTGATATAGCCCACAAATTAGACTCAGCCAGTGGTTTTGTCTGAAACACAGTGTGGAGCCAATTTTCACTTTCACCTCCGCTGAGTTCTTGTCTCGTGTGGCTTGTTCCTGTCACATAAGTAGCAGAGCAGGGGCCTTTTACTCGTCCCTGACCAACTAAAAGAGCAATTTTTTGGTTTGTAATTCACTAACAAGAGCTGGATTGGTTGATGGAAAGCCTGGCTCTTTCACAAGTTTTAACTTGTATTCCTAATAGAAGCAAGAGAATGAAAAAAACAACATTTGTTGGATTAAACTGCCAAACCTCCAATTGGTAATCATTTTACGACGAAGTTAAGAGCCTGGCTCTTTCCTGGGGATGCAAATTTGTAAAAACATAACAATCCAGTTAGAGAGTTACTGCAGCTGCAGTGTGTGTAATGATGCACTGCCACTCTGGCTATTGATGGGTTATTACCCAGCTAGAGAGGTCAGCTAGTCTAAGCCTATTGATTCAGAGCAGTTCATTAACAGCGACATAGCCCTTTATTTTATGTAAATGAAGATTCAGACTATTATTAGAGAAAGACAGTTTCTGAATCTGTTTTACATTAAAAAACAAATGTGTTAAGAGAAGAGAAGTGTTAGCATGTGCTTCATATGAAGGAAATGGGAACAGTGTTTTTGTTAAAGTGATCAGCTGATATCAGTGTGGTTAATATGGAATAATGTTGTGAAAATCTTAAAGATTATACTGGATTTTGATAGCAGTTGGTTTAAATTTGTTTTATAATACGTGATCCATTGAGTGACACCTTTTAATGAAAATATTTTGACCAACACTCAACAGTATCTTCCTTTTTTTCTTTTCTGTCCTATTTTGTATCTTTTTTTCATTTGTAAAATACATTTATTATAATCATTATTATTACTATTATTTGCTTTGATAAATACTGCCATGGAATATGCTAAACACACCCATAATCCAAAGATATTAACCCATGTGGTTTTAATCTTCAATACAACCAGCATTTTTAGCCCAGCCAAGGCTCCAGAAGTACTCCTCAGACTTTTAATCCTTTCTGGTAAGACAGACAGACAGAAGGTCACTGGATAACCCTGTGTAGTCAGTCTGTGCTGTGTTCACTGAATTGACAGAGAAGGTAAGACACAGAGAGTGAGGAACTCAAAGAGACAGAAATGAAGAAAGACAGGAGTGAGTGTATCTTGTCAGTCACTCTGTGCTGACCACACAGAAGAGAAAGAGAAACTGTTTCCATGTGTTCACCCCAAATTTCCCCCAAGGGAGTCTGCAGGGAAGACATTTCCTGACTCAACCTCAATGCCTGATACCGTCTCACTCCTGTGTTTGTGTCCTGATATCTTTCTTCCCCTTTTCTTTTCTTTCTTTAACTTTCATTATCATTTCTTTCTTTTATGGCCTTTTTTCTTCATTCAGCTGTTTTTCCTTCTTTCTTTTTCTATGCTGTCTTCACCACTTTATCTCATTTGCTTTGGTGATTGTCCAGCCAGGAAATGAATGGATGATAAACTGGATGGAAATCCTGACCTGTTTTATGGTCATACATTTATAGCAACCAGACACAAACACACTGAAACTCCTTGCACACACACACACACACACACACACACACACACACACACACTCACAGATAGATAGAAAGAAAGAAAAAGGTTTTTTAAACTAAAGCATTTAATATTACTGCATTATCTTTGGAGTCAGTGTTTGGATTTAATAAAAGCCCAAAACACTGTTTGCATACACAATGTGTCATTGTGCACAATTCACTTATTTTTTTTTATTTAAAAGTGTTGTTTGCAAAATATATATTATTCAAAACAGAGTATTGTGACTCATGAAAAAACCCTTTTGTGACCCCTTTAAATAAAAATTGCATGCTGACAATATGTGATCAAGTTAATCTAATGAAGTGTGACCAAGCAAACCTGAATTTCTGACTTAAAACCTAAAAACTTTCTTCACACAAATCACAAAGACACACAATATAAAACAATCTTCTGAAACTTAATGGATGAGGTCTGTGCAATTAAAGCCATACTGCTGCTGTGTTTTGTTTTTCTTTGTTTTTAATGTAAAACTAGAACCAACGATAAACTAATTTCCATTTGCCTCCACAGTATCCAGGTGTTCAGTAAGAAAGGTTTTAGCATCTTAAAAATGGTATGAAATAAAACCCACAAGTGTTTTCTTGATTACTCTAAGTGGTTTAATGTTTTTTCAAGTGATTTGGGTTAAGTTACTCTTTAAGTCATAAAAAGAAAATTTCAAAAAGTCAAGTCAGGATTGCATTGTGTAAGTGAATCTAAATACAAAAGGGGCAACCATAAAATGCATAACAAATAATAAAAGGGAGGTTAAATGAACTGATGGTGTGAGGACATGGGTAAGGTATTATCATACTCAGTTTTCATGCATGTTGCCGGTTTCCAGGTTTCCATACGTGAGAATTTTCAGGAGGAAAATGAAAAACATGAAACCTTTTTATTATCTTATATATATATATATTATCTTATTTAGTATCTGCAAGATTAAAAATAATTCAAATATAAAAGAGTTGTTTATTCTAGGATTTCTAGAAAGATAACCCAATTATAGTGAAGTTATTTTCTTTTTCTTCCAATTATAATACAAAGTTTTAAATGTTAATCTGCCCTCTACCTGACCTTTAAACAGCACTTGAGAATTTTGTTTTCATTTTTTCTTTCCCGAGAATTGGAAATATTCAGTGATGTCACTCACTAATATTTTAATTTCATGGTCCAAGTCACCCCAATATGTTTCTAATGGGAGAGAAAGAGGGAAATAGGGTGGGGGAGAGAGAGAAAGGGAGGGAGGGAGGAAGAAAGGGAGGCCAAAGAGGGAGGAAGAAAGGTTGAGAGGAAACGGATGGGGAGAGATGTTCAATGGATTAAAGGGAGTGAGTGAAGGAAAGAGGATAAGGGGAGAGCAAGGAGGAAGGAAAGTGGTGGGACAAGGGACAAGAGAGGGTGGAGAGAGATGTAGAGAAGAAATAGAGTGGGAGAGCAAGAAAGAGTGAATAGTTTCCATTAGCCTTGCTTAGTTGAGCCCCAAAACAGTGTTAATTAATCTGGAACTTTCTTTTACAGAGTTTTTTATTATTACTTCGTCACCTTGTCTCTTAACATTGACTGCTTGCTTTATGCTCGACTCACCTCCTCAGTCCTTTTAAAAACACGGCATTAGTCCTCAATAATGCAGGCACACAATGAATTCATCTTGTTTTGCATGCTCTGTATGTGCAACCATATGTCCATCTGGAATATCTGCAAGCTCCAGATGTTCCAGTAAACTTCAGAGCTTTTCCCTTTTTACTTAGTTAGTACTGAGCCACCATTAATGTCGTTAGTAAACTGTGCTTTTCCTACTATGATGTCAAAACGCCTGCTTTGAAAAAGTCCTATACCAGGAAATGCAACCATTATTAATGTAAGTAATTATACCTGACCTTTTCTTTTAGGATGGCAATCAGCACTTTGCTTTGTTTGGATTTAAAGAAATGTATCAGAGCTCTAAAGAAGCCAAATAACCTGTGCCCATATCCCAGGTGGATCTGTGTGAACTGTATGTTAGCCTACTTAAAAACACAATTAGAAGCTGTTAAATTAAAGTTGTAATCAGTTGTAGTTTCAGACGCTCAACTCCATGTCTTAAATTTGTTTTGGGCCATCAGTTGGAAAACTTGAAAACCTGTGTCTGACACTTCCAGGGTGTTTCTGGCTACAGAGAGCAGCGGGTTTGTGCTGACAGGAATACAGCAGCCGGGTTTTGTTCAGATTGGTCGTGGGCCAGCTGAACAGTATGTAGGAGCTGATGTGTTGTCAGCGCTGGTGCTGGCTCCATATTGTCCATCTGTCTCATTTTCTCTATAGCTTCAGGACACATACAGTATCTATGAGTCAGAAATGTGTGGAGGACACACACATACTAACACATACACACAGACACACAGACCCCAATCTGCCAGCGCTGTAACAGAGTGTTTAGTCCAGAAAACAGCCGTAAAGCTAAGATAACGCACTCTGACAACTCTGTTTCTCTTTCTGTCCCTCTCCCACTCTCTATGTTTCTCAGTTTGCTTCCACAGAAAAAAGTGTTGTTTATCTTATACAGACATATATTTACATCTCCACTGAAGTTGTTTATAATATTCCAGGATGTATTTACAGCATTAAACTCATTCTCCTCTGTATGCCCCGCTGACAGGTATACTGCAAACTGCAAGCACTTTATTCTAATGCCGTAAAATGTGTTGTGCCTAATATGTGAATATGTACACATATTCATACACAGGAGTTCCATCAAAGTATTAAATCTAATATAGAGCTAAAAAAGATTTCCTTCAGCGAATATGAGGTTTTCCTACTACTTTCTAACGGACCAGGTGCCTAATGCTGAGTTCAAATTACATAGAAGTTAACAGAAATTAACATTCCCTGGCTCGGAAATACCTTTTGCATAAATATCCTTTACTATAACTGATAGTAATACTCTGATGCGTTCAACTTGGCAGCAAATACTCTGCTATGTAAGTGTGGATGCCTCAGGTCAGTGAGTCCATTGGCTATTAAACTCTGATTTAATGTTTTTTTCACTATGAACGCTGAGTTCTACCCCCACAAGACCAATTATGCTTGTCATAATACTGTAGCTTCAATCTAGATTATTCATTTATTGTTCAACTTTCAACTTACACTACTTAGTAAGACAGGCAATCACCATCTCAAGCTGTCTGACCACATGGACACTTCAGTCATAACCATTGGAAATTTTTCTATTGCTTTCGTCTGCTCCATATGGCCTGAATGCAGCCCACAGGAGTGACATAATTCTGGCCTGACTGTCTGTCATGGCTGGCATTGGAGCACACTGACACCAGAACCGTCTGAGAAACCTAATTCAGATTGTATATGTTGGTGATTCTGCAAAGTGACAAAGTCAAATGTATCTTTTATTCTTTTTGGTTGAAATACTGCGGATTCATCGCATCTGCTATGCATTAGTAAAACTTTGAGCACAGTCCAGCATTTAACAGTAAAGAAAGATGCCATTAGGCTACAGTTTCCACAACTGAATTGTGAAATTCTAATTTACAAATTTATAGCCTTATATTTGCTGTGATGAAGCTTTTGGCAATGAAGGGCATAATCTGTATCTGTGTTTAACGTATTTATAATCTGTTGTGATCTGTGTGTAAGGTAATAAAGAAAACATGTTGGTAAGTACACAGTTTGCAGTTCTTTGTGTGCATTTTGATATCTGTCTCTGTGTGTGGTGACTTCAGTATTTATTCACAGCAATACAGAACTCCCTTTGGAAAAGTGGCCTTTTTTAGTTGATTTGGGGTGAAAATGTGTATTCAGTTTGTTGCTCAAGTACTGCACTTCAGGGTTCCAAATGTATAATGCTACAAGGCTGTCCATTTTCTGAGCATGTTGAATAATGATGATTCAATTATCAAGGAGCTCACTGAGGGCTTCTCAGGATTTGGACAAAAGAGGACACTTATCATCGATCCCTCTTGATTGTGACAGTTACTTTATATGATTCCATTGCAAAGAAACATTACAAAGCCTGCTTATTAAACTTGGCCAGCTTGTGCTGCCCCCACAATGCCTGGGGGAAATGAAACCTTGCTTAGCTATGTTATCCTATTAGATTATAGCCCCAGAAACAATCTTTGTCGCTAGGTCCAGTCTAGCCAGAGTTACACGTTAGTCAGAGCTGTAGAGTCAGCAAAAGGGTAATCGCTTCGGCAGTAGGTTCGGCCAAAGGCGAAGGACACTCAGTGGTATGGACTGTGTCTCTTCCCTGTTATGAGTCGCCATTATCTCTGTGGGCTGCACCGTGCTTTGGTGGAGCCATGTCAGCATGGGTGGGTGGATGTTACTTATTGGCAGATTTCATAGGTGGGTATAAATACAAATGGGCCTGTTCTGAGCCTTCAGCAGAGAATATGACCGATTATTTTATTGACATTAAAGGCATCACCCCAACACTACATATGTTTGGTTGTGACTGAGGATTGGCATAGTGAGAGGTCTGAAGGTGTCAGAGATGCTTAAGAAAATGATTTACATTGTTGCATGTGTCTGCAGTTTGTCATATTTGAAGGTGGTATTTATATTTGCCAGTCTCTATAATGTACCCTTAAAGGTAGGGAAGGCAATCCTGTTCAGAAGCACGTTTTGTTATACTGGGTGAAATGGTCCCTCTGTTGTCAGAGGAATCAATTCGTTATGTCTTCAGAAAAAAGAACGGAGAAAATCAGAGCTCTCTGTCAGCTGCAGGACTGAGAAAACTTCGACCAATCCGTGCCCTTCGGTCTGAAGAGCAAAAACCAATCAGATGTTTTCATGTCTAGTTCTGCAGCCCCGCCCCCCTCTGTCCCTGCCTGCTGCACGCACATGTAGCTGTTGCCGGAAACAAACAGCACACTTCTCTGCAGAACGCCACAGTTCCAGAACCACAGGTTTCATGCTAAATTCAATGGCTGAGAAAGTACCGTTTCCACGGTTACTTGTAACGGCTTGCCCCAAGAAAAGGGCAAAGAAAAGAAAGCCGGAGGATGAAAAGGCAGCTAACAAAAGGCTCTGGATAAAGCAAG
>JAGRRF010011991.1:20423942-20435919 GCA_019097615.1 Morone chrysops
AAAAACAGAGTCAACATGGTGTAGCTTTTGAGCGGTGGAGACAACTGAGGGATCAGAATTGCCTGAAAAGTGATGACGAGGTTGCTCTCTTTCTGCTGGACAGACAGGTAATTATTTATTTTGCTTTGGGGATGATTTGTTATTTTCATAAAATATGTAACCTTTCCTAATGTAATTCTCTGTGAGTTTAAAACGGGTCGGTGACGATAGTATTGAAAAGATTATAGTGTATTGAATTTTTAAGATATTACTCTACCATAGTCGTCAGTGTCTGCATTATTATTGTGATAAAAAGACGTATATATTGGCTTTTACGTTTTACAACTGCGGTGATGTAACGTTAGCTTAACGTTAACGTGCCAGTTTGTGGGGGCGTGGCTTGGACCGACACACTGACGGGAGGGGGAGGGAGAGGGGGGAACCATGAGCCAATCAGAGGAGGCAGGAGGCGGAGCTATTTTCAAACCTTGCTAGCTCTCTCGCTAGCTTTCCAAGATTACCAACTCCAGCTTTAATTAGGTAAGACACAGTAGGTGGTGCTGGATACATGACAAAATATTCTGTCAGACTCAGTTTGTATCATCCAGTATTTATGTATAGTATAAAAGTATAAATTAAAGCATTAGTGGTGCAGCCTTTGGGGGATTCTCAATGAATTTATATGTAAACCAAGTTCTGAATTTGAATCTCACTCCTGCCCAGCCTTGTTTTGTGTGTGTGTGTGTGTGTGTGTGAGAGAGAGTGTGTGTGTGTGTGCAGGGTAGTGTGAGTTAACAAAGAGAGTGAAAGAGGGTGGCAGAATTTCAGTAAATAGTGTGACAAAGTGATAAGAAAACCGAGAAGCGAAATAGGACCTTGGAAAGAAATGAAGCTGAGAAAGCTGTGAATTGTTTGTTGTTTCTCTGTTGCCTCTCTGGATAACTTGTTGACCCGCAGTAAATCCCAAATACAGATGTCACAGAGTCTAGACCTAGTTATTTTACATTATGTTCCATCAGTGCTGTGACAGTGTGTGTGACAGGAAAAGTGTGTTTGTGTGGGAGAAACAACTGCCATCTGGTTGTATAATAGACTTTTGGTAAATACTGCAGCTGTGGTTGTCACACACACACACACACACACACATAATTACAGCCAAAAATCAAACAATTTTACAGAGTGCGTAGTGGACACGTGCTCTGTGACACAACTTACACTCATATGCAGACACTATGAAACACAGGGAAATGAAAAATGTGACTCCATTATTCCCGTTCCTTGGTTTAACATTCACTGTTCACTAAAGGTCAGATTTAGTTACCATTAATTAAAATTCAATAAACCTGAGATAAATAATGAAAAAATAAATCTCATCTTACACTAGATAACAAAGTTTTGTCTTTGTCAAAGAATGCAACTTCAGGAAGTTTCAGGAAGAATAGTTATAGCAACTGTGTAGAATTTTGTTTGATACTACTGAACACGTTGATGTTACCACACCTGTGTCACAATATTATATAGTCGAAACGTAATGTATTTGGTGATCAATATTTATGTACTTGCATGAGCGTCATTGTGCAAACGCTAAAAAAACACAGCCTGCAAATTAAAATAGTGCTTTCCAACGCTGCAAGCGGTCAAAAACTCGACAGGGCGTTTCCAAAGAAAAATCTGTCATCTGATAGAGGTTGAGAATGATCCCCTCCTAGCATATATAAGCTACTCATTACACCACCATGCCATGTTTCAATGTCAAACTGCCTCTTACATAATTGTTCCACAATAGTAAAAAAAATCTTTCTTACTTCTTATGCACTGCACGTCTGCATTTAAAGACTGCACTCATTACACAAAAAAAAACCCACAGATGAGTGATGCTTTACATTTTAGCAGCAAACATGGCCATCCCTCTGTGGTGAAGTACAAAATACTAAATATCCAAATGTAAAGAAAGTCCTGCTGACAAGTGGGTCATTACTCTACAATTCTTTCAATACACAGATGCTATAAAACATTAAGATTAGTAATATCGTTATGCATTGATGGAAATAGGCCTAAATTTTCAGCATAACCAAGCTTTTATTTATTAGGAGATATGTTATGTTGTTACCTAACAGTTTTGGTGTAAAAAGCCTACATATATCGGTATCGAGTGGTATCGGGTGATATCGGTATCGGAAATTGAGAGTTGGACAATATCGGAATATCGGATATCGGCAGAAAAACCAATATCGAGCATCCCTAATTACAGTGTTGACAGTTTATATCCTATAATACTGTGTTGGCTGAGCTGCCTAATAAGCTAAGAAATGTAATGTTTATCTTAGCCTCTCGCCCCAGGAGCTCCACCTCTAGTATGGCTGCCAGAAGGTGCATTACCTTGCCTGAAAGTCCCGTGTCCTCAACAGTTGAAAGTCAAAACCTTTCCACAACAGATCTGTGCACAGCAGCAGCTGTCATCAGTCCCCTTTAAGCAGTTTAAAACAATTAAGTCACACTCACACAAGGATGCTTTTGCATGCAAGTTGCTTAACAAGACAATGATAAAAAAAACTATATACAGTATATATATATATATATATATTGTTTTAAATCATGCTTTCCAAGCCATGGCTTGAACATTTTCTGTTAGCTCCTATACAAACAACAAAAATATGACCTGTTGTCGACCTGTAGTCAACAGGTCATTCAGATTTGAGTTAAACAGCTTTTACTGTCTCTGCCTGTCTGAAAAAATAAAGCAACCTGCAACCTCTTCTTTTCTGCGTTTCTGTGTTTTTTGCCTTTCATCTCTTTCTGAGGTCAGTGAAAGGGCAGTCACTTGTTTCAGTTTGGAACACCTGCCATGTTCAGCTGTTAGAGCTTTGTGTGTTTGCCTGGGTGTAACTGTGAGTGTGTGTTCTCTCGTGTGTGTGTTAGAGCGTGGACAGTTATGTGCTAATGTTTTTCTCTGTGGCCTTTTTTGTGTAAATCTCTGTGTGTGTGTGTGTGTGTGTGTGTGTGTGAAGATAAAACAATAACCAGTGTATCAGCCTTGTTCATAGAGACAGATGCAGTGTGTCAAGGAGTTTTTTTTGTTTGTTTTTCTCTCATTCTCAGCTTCCATCTCTTTCTCACTCTCAATCCATGTTTTATTTGGCTTTCTCTCTCTATGCTTTTAGTTATTTTTTTCTCTGCATCCCCCTTTCCCTCATTTAACCTATATTTTATTAGCTAACAAGTATGCTGTCTGGTTTATTATTGGCATTCAAGCATGCATGGATTACCAAACAGGCCTGCAGGGCAAGTCTTTGACTATTTTATTTTAATTAATATTTTCTCTTCATTGTGTTTTCAAACGTTCTAATGCATTTACCACAGGGCTTTGAATTGCTGCTGTGTTTAAAAGGTGCTGTGACACTAAATAAAACTGCCTTGCCTTAAGCTCTTAAGCCACTTTAGACCTGTAGGTAACCTGTAACATGTCACTGAAAGAAATGCTCCGGTGTTTTGGATATAATTATTTTCTTTGGATGACCAACATGTTACTCTAGACAAAAAAAAAAAAATCTTTGGACTGACAAATAAAATCAACTGAGCCAACCTAACTAGAGAAAGTGGGCCAATTGATATTTTCTGAACTGGCTGCTGAAGTTTGGTCAACTAGATGCAAATTAAATATATATCACAAAGAGGCTACAATTATTAAAAAAGTTGTGTAAATTCCAAAAATCTGTGCAACTTGCCAGGTTATTCAAACTTTAAAAGTCTTTTGTCATTGTTTTGATGCAGTATGTGCCACTTAAAGTTTATAGTTATGGCGATGGATTTTAAAGAAATATCTCACAATGTAAAAGCACCCGAAAGGTTGGTTTAAAGTTAGCTTGACACGTCATGGAGTTCAGGGACACCAGAAAGTGTGTTTAGGTCTACATCCATGCATTGCACACTGAACATAATTCAATAGTAAGCAGTCATATCTCATTACCATTACTGTTTTACATTTGATATCCACATTAAGAGAGGACAACATGGGTACTGCCTCATAGATGAAGCATTTTTTTAATTGTTCTCCATTTGCCACCTTGTATCCTTTCCTCCTCATCTCATCTCAGTGCCAAGAGCTCAATTTCTTTGGAGTCCTTGGCCAGTGACAGAGAGAAGGAGAGAGGGAAAAGACTGAGACAAATGCAGGTAAATGTCCTTGAAGAGGTAGAAAAATAAAAAAGAAGAACAAAAAAGAGAGGGAGAAACAGGCCTTGAACAGTTATAAAAAGAGAGAAAAAGACAGAAAGAAGGATATGGGAAAATTTTAAAAAGGAGATAGAAAATAGAGTTTGAGTAGAGCATAAGAGGCTCAATCATTCCTAGGTATTGATGAAGGAAAAAACTGCGAGAAAATATTGTAAGAAAGCTACTATAAGCAATAGAGACGATAGAGAGAAGTGAGGTTCATGCTAGAATATTAATAGCCAACTGGGAGGAAATAAGAGAAATGAATGAAAGACAAGTAAGAGGTTAGATATATGGAAGGAAGGCAGAGAGTCATACTTGGTTATTGATGGATTTACCGTTGTGAGAGGGTGAGATGGAAGAGCACATTAGAGAGAATGAAAGAGATAAAGGAGGCATTGCAGGGGTGAAAGAGAAAGTGAAACAAACGAGAAGCATATGAGACATTTCCCGCCCTCTCAACCATGAGATTGAGGTACTGCTGTCTGTTTGCAGGTTTAGCTCTGTGCTAGTTCAAGCAGAACTGTTAGTCATGCATGCCACGGCCATGATTAGCTAATCCATGAGGCACATCAGCAACAACCAAACACTGACACTGACTGGGTCTGAATAAAATACAGAAGTCATATTCCAATAAAAGCTCAGATGTGGCAAAAAAAACATGTTATTATTGTTTGATGTATAACAGGAAACAGGTTTACCACTATGTATCCAATTAACAATAGAGGCTAGTTTAGGAATTTATTTTTCTGCTTTTGGACAACCTGGAATGTATTTTGTCATATACAGTAAAACTTCAATTAATAGCCAGCGCTGTGATTTTCTTCAATCACTGAATTCAACCTGCCTAAATCTGGAACAGGCTGTCCTTACTAGTTCCTTACTGCCGAAGATTGCGCACTGAATGTTACAGAATTATAAATACAGCATCAAATACAATGTACATTAACTTAAGATAATAAACTTAGAACTTGGCCTAAATCCGGTTGATGAAGTATTTTACTTGCTAAAGACTGAAGGCAAAAATCCATGGAAGTGTACATCTGCTGATGTTTGTGTATCATTCATTGACTTCAATGGATTTGATCCCAAACGTTAAACATGATCATTTAATATTAACTTATTATAAGCTATTTACTTACTGTTTTTTGATGTCTGATAACTTACACCCTCAAACTGAAGCTGATTCATCAGCATCACAATCTCAGGGTCATTGGTGTGTGCTGCAGACCATACCCAACACAACAGTGCTCAGCAATTTGCGACAGTGTAACACCAAATATAACTTACACCATTTGTTGGAAAAATAGGTTTCCTGAGAATGGCAGAGGTTTTAAAGTTAGGTTTAGTTAAGGGAAGTGCTCTCCAAAGGTGAAATGCTGCTTGCTCACAGTGGCACGGATACACTAGGCTGCTGCTCGATATTGTCTTAACTATCTGATCTATCACTGTTTCTTTCTTTGTCCTGAAATAATTGAATTCCATTTGAAAAAGAAAAACTGCTGTGTTTGGCTATTGGAGAAGCTAAGAATGAGAAAAGGGTGTTTTACAAAAAGAAAATGAGGTTGAGGGAATAGCAATAATTTTTTTTTTTCTTTTCTTTTTGGCAGCTTCTTCATTGGCATTGGTGGGAAGTGTGCCGTTATATACTGCACTTCCCTGAGGAGTTCAGTAAAACTGAGGATTTTTTTAACCATGATGACACACAAGTTCAACTTAAAATTCACTAGGGAGATGTCACATAAAGGTAAAATAAAAACAACAACACACAATAAAAACATGACAACACAATTCTGTAATAGACTCAGTCACTGCAGGTTATTAAAAATTTTTACAGCCTTTAAGTTGTATTTGCGAGACGATACGCTGTATGTGTATGACTCACATTTTAGCCCATTCAGTATTATGAGTAAGAATAAGTAATTGCTTTAATAGTAAACCAATAATAAACTTTGATTGGAAGGAATGGGAAGTGAAATAGGGACATTTATTTGTAAGACCAAGTGATAATTAAAGCTGCATATACATAATTAAAGATCCTCTCCATATATGTTTTAAGACATATAAAATATTTGCGACTGACTAGTTTTTTGATACAAAAAATGTCAAATTGTTAGAAGTCCAGAATATAGTGAGAATTTCAGAAGTTTAAAAGATATTTCCAAGTCCCATCTCAGTGTATTGGAGGCTTTATGGTTCCACATCACTTGTGTGAGTTGCACACAGGATATTGATTGGCTTCCAAACCAGTTGTGAAGTCAAAATCATGCCTACGTACACATCTTAAACTCAGAGTGAATGTGAGCGCAGAGAAACTTTCTCCCTTCAGCCGATACATTTGCTTTCTACTATCAAACTCTGAGCAGACATCATTCTGCACATTGAGCTCAAACATCCAGGAACATAAAGCAAAACACATTTTTCACCAGAGACTTTAAAAGCAAACACAAAAGGTCTTCATTGCTATCATCATGATAGATTGCAAGGTAATGGTTGTTTATCTACACATATGATTTTACATTTCCAGGGAGGAAAGGATGTAGATAAAAAAGGGGAGAAAATCTTGTCAGTTTTCTTATGAAAGCAGGTTGGATGTGAAGCGAGAGATAAGGTGCAGATGGAGGTGGGTTTAAGGAGGCAGGGAGCTTCTCAGCCAGAGTTGTAGTGACAGATTGAACCTCTGCTCAATACTGCATTACCCCCCTGAATTATCTCGCCTTCTCTCTTTTCTGTCCCTTTCTTTTCATCCATCTGTCAGTGTAAATTCCCTTCATTTTTCACATTTCTCCCTGGCTTCTCCTTCTCTCTGCCTTATATCCATCTCTTGGACTCCACTGTTCTCCTTTGCTGTCACTTTTTCCCCACAGTTCAAATTCTCATCCCGTCATTCTTTCACTCCTCCATTTCTTCCACTTTTCATCTTCCTGCCACATCTCTGAATCAATAGAAATCCTACCTCTCTTATTTCTTTCCTCTTTCTTTCCATTAGCTTTTTTTCCTGTCCACTGAATCCTCTTCATCCCCCTCTTCTCTCTTTCATACTTCATTATCTCTCACTGTCTATTGCTCTCAGTTAGCCTGTGTGGCTTTTTAGTTGTTTAATAGAAATGAATGTAAGTCGTTAAAAAAAGGGCAATCAATAATTTTCATTTAGGTTCATTAACTTTGGTTACTTTCACAGAGGTTTTTCTGGATGAGGCCAAAAGTTGCTATAGTCCAAAAAAGGGGGGTCTCCAGTCCACCCTAAAGAGATAGTCTGAGATTCAATAACTCAGACTATCTCAGACAATTAACATTAGTGAAATCCCTAAGAGTCACATGTGAAAGCAAACATTTTTTGGCAGTAGTTTTGACACAGTGTAGTGGTATGAAGAGAATCTGATTATGCTGAAGACCTTCCAGACACTTTAGGATGTCTGGCCTGATTCTCAGCAGTATAAATACTGATACGACATGCATTTAACATTTGGTGTGAATGATGCACTGAAATGTACCTAATATGAAGGTGCTGCTGCAGAATTAAACCCTCCTAAGATGTATTGCCACAAACATTTTGAAGGAAATGTATTGCTGCCATTTTGTTCAGTGGCAATGGTTTTTTGAGTGCTGCGTTCATATATGACATGTAAGTTTGAGGGAGGGTTGTTGCATGTACAAAGCACAGGACTGTGAGGCCGGAGACCAGGATCCCATGTGTGGTTAAATGTTTAGGCAACAAACACAGTGAGGTTAGACAAAGGTCATGGTTTCAGTTAAATGTTAATAAAGTAAAGAGACTGTATTTTGTTCTTTGAGTGTAGAAAATAAAAACATTAATTGTGATTTAGTTAATACAATATAGTGCTGAAAGGGAAGATATTGTAGGGAAACAATTTGGTGGATCAGTTTCCATCATGAACATTGTGAGACTTCACATGACCAAATATGCTAATTAAAAACATTTCATCACAGTGCAAGAGAGCATATTAGACCTTTGATTGCTTAATTGGTTTCCAATTTTTAAATACTGCACTACCAATTAAATCTGGATGATGGTAGATTAGTTTCTCATATGTTACATTTTCACTGTATGTAAAAACATGTAGATATGGGGGCGCCAGGATAGCTCACTTAGAGCTGGTGCCCACATACCAAGGCTGAGTCCTTACTGCAGGGGCCATGGCTTCAACTTTGTCCTGTGGCTCTTTGCTTCTTGTCATGTCCACTCTGTCTCTATCTTTGCTGCTGAAATCACGCATACACACACAAACACACAGCATATTATTTCATTAAAAACTCATCCTTTCATCTCAGCTCTTGTGTTTGCGATGACACTTCTTTTTTTTTAATCTTGTACAAGACTTTGATGATGATGATTATTTTTATTATCAGTGTATCATATTTTATATGATTATGTTAAGCCATTTGCATAGTTACATTTGTGATTAATAAAAACTACTTTAAATTACTTTGATTTCTTACTGATCAAAGTTTTCATCATGTTTCTTTATTTGTGTGTTAACTAAGTTCTTTACTTCTTTACGGCTCAGAGTTCCCTCTGTCTTTTGATTCATTAAAAGAATTATGAGTTTGGTAATTCAATCATTTTGTATTCCCACTCTCATATGCCTCATATGATTCTTAGAGAGGCATATCAAATAATTTCCCCTTTATAATTACCACCTTTGGTTCTTCCCATTAAGTTGTTAAGCTCCATTTCCTCAGATGATTGAATTTTAGATTCTTAAGTTGTAGTTTTCTGTGTGTGTTTGGGACTTATTTTGTTCCTACATTGATTTTCTCTTTTAACTGCCTAGTTGTATAATGTGTTTTAGAATAAACCTTTTAATAACTTTTAAACTTTCATCTCATAACTCTATGAATATAATTTTGGATTATGACTTTTTAGGTAATCAAGTGTTAAGTGAGGCTGAGTTAGTAGTAAAATTAGCTACTGTGTGCATGTTTTAGCCTTCCAGTGCCACAATTATAGTCATTTTAGCTCCGGTTATGTGGATTTCTCACGTGACAGTCCAAAAATTCCCACCAGTTTTAAATTGAGTTGAGATCTCATGACTGCAAAAGCCATAGAATGTAATTCACATAATGTTTTAAACTCATCATACCATTCAGTGCCCCTTGTGCCATGTGGATGGGAGCATTGTTATTCTAGATGAGACCACTCCCGTCAGGATAGAAATGTTTCATCAGAATCACAGTGATAATTAATTTGTATTGATATGCAGTGACCCTTCCTCTCTAAGGGGATAAGTTGACACAAACCATGCCAGCAAGATGTCCCTGCAGTATAATGAAATCACTGGACCATAAAACATAACATAAAGCATTCAGGCCTGAAACGTTTTCTTGGTGGACACCACACATGCGCTAGTCCACTCCACACTTGGGAAAAATGGAGGTCCGCTGGGCCTGCTTAGCACAGTTGTTAATTGCTTAATGGTATTATGTAGCACAATTGTTTGGAAGCATCTACATTCGTAATGTTTATCCTTTTATTAATTCTGTTTGTTCTTCTAATTTGTCACCCCTGCTAGCTGCAACATTAACATACAAGCAATACTTATTTTTTAGTCTGCATCCATGTATTGTGTCTGTACGTTGGAATGTCATATAAAACTTAAAATAGCTACTACTAATTTGCTGTGGTTGAAAGAGTTTTCCATACTTAGCTAATATCAATCAGGTTAACAATGTCTATAACTTGACTGTATGTATATGTTAGCATTAGTTCTTGTGTTTGTTTTTAGTCCTATGTTTCACCTCCCCCCTTTGTTTTTTGTGTTCTTATCACTTTGTTTTTGTATTTTTGCACTCTTCCTTTGCATTGCAAAAATACCTTCCTTTCCTCCATGTGCAAAGGTATCAAATGCAAAGGCAAATTCTACCAAATATGAGCTTTCATTTTAGCACAAATCTGTTTGAGGCTATTGACCGCTTATTTTTTTTTTATCAATGATTGATACAACAATGATGTAAGGCTCTTATGTGATTGTTGTACAGTTTGTCAGGGTATTCTAACTTAATTTTGATCCCATTCTTTTGTGATGGCATATTTTGTACAATGAGCCACCTGATGCTTGCTGACAGCCTTTGAATTTTCTGGGCGGCTATTAGACCCATTTTATACCAATGATGAAGGTGATAGTAATCCCATCTATTATTCATAATATAATGAAAGGGAAGAGATGACGGAGGAGGGAGTAGTATTAGCAACCGCATCACAGACAATTGCCAAGTGTGCAGGATTTAAGGACAGATTGAGTTTTTTATATTACTGAGAGGAAAACCTGGTTCCATAATGCACCAGGTCAGACATGTCTCTGGTAGATTACCAGGTGATGATTACACTTTAGGATGATATTTTTTCATGTAAGGCGTGGATTTGCAATGATGTAACCCAGTCAGTATCCTTATCTGACCACAGATTCTGCAAACGTCTGAAGGGATTTAACCTTTGAAATATTTGACAGTCATTCTGTGTTACAGTGATGATTAATGTTGAATACGTTGGCAATCTCAAGATGAATGTTTGTCCGTAACCTGAGTAATGACATAAATCATAGATTCTGTTGGTTTTTTTTTGATGAGGTAGAAGATGTAGATGATTTTATAAGGATTTTAATGTGGAAATATCAGATACACATTTTTGTTCCAAGCTGACTATTGTATGTCTTAAAGGGCCCAGTTTCGAGTTTTCTTTGGTTATTTCCTGCTTTATTTTGTAGGTTCCCCCTTCTTGCATTTTTTGTTGCTTTACTTTCTGTCTTTGTCTTTTCCTCGCCATTTGTGATTGTTTTCTCCACCTCGATTGTGTTCACCTGTGTCTCATTAGTTTCCCCCTCACTAGAGTATATATGTGATGCGATCTGGAAAAAACTCATCACATGGTAAAATTTTACCAATTTAAGATTCTGATACCACCTTAAACCTTAAAGAACAGTTTAACAATCAAATATCACATGTTAAATTTTCATTACTCTGATATGGCACAGACTTATTTTAGTCACTGTATATGTTGTAAAAAATACAAAATTGTTACTTTGGCACCAAGCAAACACACAACACTCATGAATTAGATGAAAATCAAGAATGTATTTATTCATTCAACATTCAATGAATTGAATTTGTTTTATGTAACTTTTTCTCTTAGTATTGTTTTGCTATTATGCAGAGTATCATCAAATCATGCAGTATAACTATGCAGAAAATATGTGAAATATGCAGTATATATACAGAAAATATAAAAATATGCAGTATATCATGACTTATTGTAAATTCAAATGGAAAAGTTGAGTAACAATATTCAATGTAATTATTGTTCTGCTATTATTCAGAATATCATCAAATCATGCAGTATAAATATCCAGAAAAATATTTTAAAAATATGCAGTATAACTATGCAGAAAAAATCTGAAATATGCAGTATATCATGACTTATTCTAAATTCAAATGGAAAAGTTCAGTAACAACACTAACTATAGATACAACCCTTGTGTTATGGGGAGATCTCAACACAGGTACAAACCCGGTTGCGGTCACCCCACAACGTGACAATAGTAAAAGGAATAAGACAGAGCTGGCTGGTGGACAGAGGTGAGTGAGGGGTGCAGCGGAGCTCACCGGTCAGATGGCGGATCACGAGGGTCGGCCTCATCGGTTGTCGCGAGACGGGAATTGCTTATGTGACACACCTGGAAGACGAGGAGGGGAACTTGACAGATACGGACGTGTTCTGGTGGCTGCTAACCGCATAGCTGGTCCGAAGCGTCCTCTCGTGGAAGACGGT
>JAGRRF010011991.1:20437504-20447961 GCA_019097615.1 Morone chrysops
TCGCCAGGATTTAGCAAATTGAGACGAGCAGCATCATTTAAGTGAGCAGCTACCTCAGACTCTCTTCTCTTGAGCTCCGCCATCTCTGTAGACTCTCACATCCTCACGTAACGTTATCACAGTGTTACAACATATATCTGGCAGGAAAATGTATTGATATGATACGACTTCATTCATGTGGTTTAGCTTTGATTGGTGAACCGTCTTTGTAGTGTTTATAGCCTAGGCAAAGCACGTTATGGGAGATTTTTATGCACCTCCGCGGTTTCAAATGTAGGATCGTCTTTTAGACAGCTTGGCCAATATAAATAAATTTTTAATGTATAAAACTAGCGAATTTCACTTAGATATTTTCAGGAATTATAGACAAGATGTTATATAATAATAATTTAATGAAAACCCAATTTTGCCAAAGAAATGACATTCAACCTATTTTTTACTATTTCCTCGAAACGTGCCAGCGCGACATCCGACGGGTTTTCCCAGATCGCATCACATATTGCCTTTGTTTCACTCCCCTTGTGCCAGTTAGTCTTTGAACCTTTGTGTCTAGATTTCTAGCTTTTTCCCTTGTGTTGTTTGTCGTCCTGGTTAGTGAATTACTTCTTGTTGTTTGACCCTGCCTCTGCCTCTGCCGTGCCTATTTGGGTTTGTTTGCTGTGTTTACCAGACTTCTGTGTCTATTTTCTCCAGTCTTAATATTGCATCTGTATTTGATGACCTGGGAATGAGAACGGGCTGTGAAGTGTGTAGGACAAACTATGGTAGTTGTAAAACTGCGTGTTCAAATTTGTTGACCATCACCGACACCAAGTTCTGTCCTAGTTGTTTTGCTGTGTTGTGGCTTATATTTCCCACTGTGTCATATAAGTACAACATCAACATCTTTATCATAGGGATGACCTTTGACCCTGAGACCCTCTTCTGACAGTTCTACTGTTGCCTGGTAAAAGGGTGCCAGCAATTGCAGGCTTGCAGCAGCTGTCTCATAGTCCTCGGAGGACAGAGGTCTCACATCAGTTCTCAGCGTTGCAAGAGCTGCCCCCACTGACTGTCTCTCTTTAAAAGGCGTTGCAGCATGAGGAAGGTGCTGTTCCAGTGTGTGTCCACCTCCTGAATCAACTTCATCACTGGTCGATTAATCTGCTCCTGCACTTCTTTGAGCTTCTCTCTGGCTGTTGTGCTGGTTTTAAAGAATGTGATCACTTTGCGTGCCCTCGTGCGAAGGTCTTTTAGACCAGAAGTCGCATCAAGAGACTTCTTCACCACTAAATTTAGTGAATGAGCAAAGCAGAGCATGTCTTAAATTTAAGCTTCTGACAGAGGCAACCATATTAGCTAGATCAGTAACAATTGAGGTCACTTTGCCCCATTCTTCCATGAGATACCTTGTTGCAGCAGTTATGTTGGCAGCTGTATGGGCTTCAGGGAAAGGCAGCTCTCCCAAAAGCACCGTGGCGAGCTTCACAGACTCATCCAGATAATGGCAGATATGCGTCCATATTAATGTAGGTCCACATATCAGCAGTCAGGCTCACAGCCTCTACCCTCGGAATGGACCACCATGTTCTCCAGAGCCCGTTGGGATGGAAGACTGTATGTGGGATCAAGCAGTGCCACAAACTCCTTGAAGCCACAGTCTTCCACGATGGAAAAGGCTGCGAGTCTTTCACCACCATATTGACAAGAGCTTCATGTTAGCTCAGTCAGCTGGCGACCCATATACGGAGTTGCTGCAGTGGCTCAGGTTCGAATCTGACCTGTGGCCTTGCTGCGTGTAATCCCCTCTGTTGCTGTTTATGTAACTTTACTTTTCCTACTTTACATAATAAACAGCAAACCTACCTTATCAGGTTCCCACATGTTAGAACGACCTCTCTTCCTGGTTGGCTCCATAATGAATCAATACAAACGTAATGAATCAACACAAATGCAATGAATCAATACAAATGCAATGAATCAATACAAACGCAATTACTCAACAGTAATAACTCTCCAACTACGATAACAACCCACAAATTGTGCATTGTTAGGGCGGTCAACCTGTCACCTGTCGGAATCAGGGCAGTGAATCACCTGATTGGACCGCGAACCAGACAGCTGATGCATTCAGGCAATGAACCAGTTGCTGCTTCAGACGTCATTTGTCACGTGATTTTTTTCGCACCAAAGCAAGCTTTGAAGCAGTGGTTCTATGAAATTGTAGTTCAGGGTTCGAAGCATGTATCGAAGCTTCAGTGTTGCACTGCCATCACTAGTAGACTCTGTAGAAGAGGACCTGTAGATATTAATGGCTCATTCTAAGGTAATGCAAACACAATGCTTCCTATATTTAGGTGATTATACACTAATAAAAACATATCCATCAATTACACACTGGACCTTTTTTGTCTGGAGGGGATCTTTAATGTTTCAGCAGGTAGAAGCATCACTGTGAAGCTGCACCTGTGATCGCAGTTGGCTCTTAAAGACTTTCAAACACTAAAAGTAAAAAACTAAATTTGACCTGCGATTCCAGCCTACACTGTATGTAGAGGTCACTCTGTGCCTTTTAGGAGACAGATTTGTGTTTCTCTCTTAAAAGCTAACTTCAGCCCTTTTTCGACCTGGGCCCAGTTTTATCCACCCTTTCCATCATTCTAATCGATTCCGGCTAAAATCTCATAACTTGCTTCAGTGAAGACATGTTGCTTGGCTGACTGCAGCTCTCCATTACATTCCTAAAGGGGCCAGAGGACACTAAAACCCAAACCCTCAAACGTATATTGATTGCTCACCGTGTAATTAGACACATTGGTAAAATATGAGTGAACATGACCTGCAGTTTTTGTGCCATTTGTGCCTTTGCTCAGGAACTTTTGTACTCTTGGATGTAGTCTGATTGTGGTACATGTTTCATTTAGATATAATGTTGAAAAAGTGCTTCATAGGTTAGTTTTATCCTCAGAGGTTAGAGTCAAGAGGTCAGTAATGCCAAAGAAGCTTTGTAAAGGTATTTACAGTGAGATTTTGGTGACAAAAATAAGAAAAACGAGTTCAAGTCAAAAATTGCAAGTGATTGAGGGTGCTTTCAGAGAAAATTACATATCAGTAAACAGAAATTGACAGAATTCCATATGTGCAGAAAGCGTAAATCTGCAGGGTTGTAATGAAGGAAGATGGGACACTCCTTTGTGTCACTGCCATCATTTAGATTGATAAGACAGATGTATTTCCACATAAAATCTTCTCAATTGCAGCTTTAACAGTGCCAAGGTTAAGGAATTATTTCCCCTGTGTGGCTCACTGGGTTTAAATGGCTTTTACACTGTCAAGGTTAAAAGTTTTATTCCCATTGGAGCCATCTGTGCTCATTATAAATGTACACACATCGGCTATTAAAAGGTGCTTGATGAAGTTTCAATAGTTTGTTCGTATTTTGTTATTTTACTTCTCAGTTTCTGTGGATCTGCTTTCATAGACATCAAAAGTTCCTGTATACTCTTAGCATGAACAAGTGGAAATCATATTTTATTATCTTGCCTTTCACAGAATCTGACTGAGAGTAAAAGAGGGCCACACACTTCTCTCAAACACACACACACACTTTTAGTGAGACACTTTTAGTGAGACACACTGCAGTGCATCCGAGAGTATGAACACACAAACACCCACAGACTCATGTATACGAGCATTCACAACATACCACTGGAGGAGAGTTAGTGGCTTTCATGGAAAATGTGTGTTTTTAGTTTTGTTTTTTGTTTTTTTTAACATTGGGGTTATTTGAGTTTTTTTTAGCAACCACATGCATTTCCTTCTACTTGTTTATTTGCACAAAACACTATTTCTAATACATCGAAGAAATTTGAGATCATAAATAAACGAAAACATCTGATCTGTACAGATTGATAAGGAGCTCCTCAAATACATGAAACAGAATTGTCATGTGTTTTCCACTTTCTGAGGTTTGACTCTCCTCTTTTAAGGATGTCATCTCATTCTAAGACAATCATCTTGCGTTACAGTGATGATTAATGTTGAATACGTTGGCAATCTCAGGATGTAGGTTTGTCTGTGGCCTGAGTATTAATCTGCAAGACAATGGCATAAATCAGTGCTCAGTATACAGATAATCTTGACCTCGCTGATTAGAAGAGATTGAGAATCAACACGTAAGGTCCAATGTTTACCATTTAGGAGGATCTATTGGCAGAAATGTACATAGGTATGTTTTTATTAGTAAATAATCACTTGAATGTTTCTATCCCAGAATGGATAAAAACACTGGCTTTAGATAGGGCCTTTATGTTCTGTCGGTTTTTGCGACCAGCTAGTTTTTCGTGCATGCTTGGAACGGGAGGGGGATCCTGGTCCTTTAATTCGCATTCTCTTTTCTTTTTTACTTTTTGGTAAATTCAGTCAACATTTGCTCTACATTTGGATGCAAGTCTGCCTATTGTTATTGATAAAAAATGTCTTACTCACACAGGTGTTTTCAGGTTTAATTTGGTCAAAGCTATGCTGGGATCTATTTGAGGTCACTAAATGAATTGCCTTCACTCTTAAACCCAACCCCCAAAGTCCAGAGGGGCGTCATTGACTGTGCCGTCATTGCATGAATGCATTAGTTGCATATGTCGTAATTCCAGGGCCTGTTTAAAATCAGTAAAATTATCTAAATTAAAAGCAGACATCGCCACCTAGGATTAATACAGAGCCTAGGAGTCCTAAAAACACACAGGTTCTTTTAAATCGGGGGGAGCATAGTTAAAAGACCATCAGGAGAATACAATTCATTTAAAAGGATTTATTACAATAAAAAGATGGTGCCACCTAAAACAGTATTAAGAAATAAAAAGGAACACCACTGTTGTGGTGATGCCTGAACGGTCCGTAATTGTCCATAAAATACTGCGTCCCTCGTGCACAGTCCACGGTCGCCCAGCAACTTTTGGTCTTCTCACTCGGCACCAGGGTCTAGGACCTCCGCCATCGCTGTGGGAGACAGAAAAGCAGGGCGAGTAGTGTGTCCCCTTAAACGTATGCCAACCCAGCTCTCACCCGACTCTGTCCATCTACCGACCCAGGCCAGAGTAAAACATTAGCGGATACCGGCTGCTCTAATGCTCGTCGTTCGGGGGCTGCTCTGCAGTTTGGCCACTGCTATCACCTAAGGTGTCGACCGGTTCTGTTCACCCACACGCTCTCTCTCCGTCTCCTCTTATGCCGTCTATTACCAGTCCCTTTATGTGCTGCTCCCGCACACCTGCCGCTCATCTTGTGATTAGCCTACGCTGTGTTGGGTGTGACTTCCCTGGTCACAGTTCAGTTCACAGTTTAATGCAGTTCGAAAATACTCCATAATCAAACAAATCAAACCCATGCTAAAAGTAATAAAAGACACAGCACGTATACAATCATGCATAGAAACAGTATCTCATAAATAATCCAATAAAAGCATTCAAATGAACATGTACCGGAATATTTCTGACCCTGTCACACAAACCCCAGACAGTGGTTTAAATTTTGCCCCCCAGACAGCCAAATGTGTTGTAAATAAATATATTACAATCCCTTCAAAAATCACAATTTAAATAATCATGTAGATTTCCACTGTTGTCACTTTTGTGTATATATACATTGATTTTATGTTCAAGCACTTACTGTTAATGCTAGTGAATCAGGAGTTCTCTCCTCCTCTGTCTTCATCCCTCACAGGTGTGAATCATGGCTGTGGGAGTTTACAGTGTAGTGTAAACCTTATTGTCCCCTAGGGGAAATATGTTTTGGACACTGTGCTACAATCTGTTGCTTGACATAAAAAACATCACAAAACCAACATGAAACCTCTCAAAATATGACATTTGAGTGAGAATGGGTGGTTTTAACTTTGACACTGACCTCAAACACACCTACAAACCAGAATTCCTTCATATTCATTACACAAACAAAAAACATTAAAAGTTGGAGTTGAAATACAAGCAAAGATAATTGGAGCTGGGGTAAGTAAAATTGTTTGTGACCAGATGTGTAAAGATTTCATAAAATGTATCCTATATTTCTCACAGAATACACTGTTACCGCCCTGATGGATTCAAATGTGGCGTAAAAAACGAAAGTTATTTTTCTACTCAAATGATCATGTAAATAAAGAAAGTCCAAATGTATCTTCACTTTCTGTCTGCATGCAGTGGAGAGGGTGATAAGAAAGAGAGAAAAAAAGGGAGAGAGAGAGAGAGATTGTTTTTAAAATTCTCCCCAGATTCAGCACGTACTGCAGGCATGAATTAATCAAGCCAAGTCAAGTCGAGATAGGAGACCCGAAAGGGGGGAGAAGATAGGATGAGTCAATTAATGTCTCATAATGATGTGGAAGGATAACATTGTTTCCCCTAACCAGAGCGACCACCCGGGAGAAATTACAGCATACTGATAAAAAAAAAAGGACCATAAGATAAATTTTAAGACGAAGAGGGACAGGAGAGGAGGAGGATGGGATTAAAATAAGACTATGCAGTTTTTACTCTTTATTTAATGATGCAAAAGAAAGGAAAATGAGAAAAGTAGAAGAAATATAAGAGTACAAAGAGAAAATTATTGAGTCCATTAATGATGCCGAGTAATTTTGTTCTTTAGATAAGACAGCAATTTTCCACCGTCGGATCATGTGGAGGTAATATCACACAAACAAGATGAAAAACAAGGATCTCAACCACAACCAGGCCTGTTTAATGAGGGATCAGTGAGCTGAATTGAATGCGAGTAAAGTAGATGAGATAGGATCGGAGGAGGAAATGCTGTTTTGAGTCATGTTTTCGTCTATATTTGTCTGTGATAAAAGCTCTGATTTATCGCTTCCTTTCTTACGCTCCTCCTCAGTTCAAGAGAAACTAAATTTATAGTGTAATACAGTAAATTCTGTGAGCAAAACATGGTCAATTGTTTGACTTACTTTGAATGAAGGTAGCAAATGTTTTGGTTATCATTAAAGAAGAGCTTATTTAGTTAAAAAAAAAAGATTACCATTCCGTTTTTAGGAGCCTTCAGCAACATCTTTGTGGTCTTCTTTAGTGAATGGAATTTGCTCAGTTATCATTGACTTCATTCCATAGCAACTTGTTAGGAGCAGTTTAAAGTTCCATATAAAGTTGAAAAGTGGACTGTAAATTAGGATTATTTCTTCAAACTACTTTTCAAATACATACATCAGCATCAAAGTTATTTTTAGGCATTTATTTCAAAACTTTTATGGTATACCCCTCAGAAACAATACGGTAGTCTGGACCTCAGTGACTTTAGGGGGGGTACAGCCATGCTCACCAAAGGTGGTGGTACTCAATAGGAAGTAAGGGTATTCATTGACAAAAATCTGAAATAAGTACTGGCCCATTTCAGTCCATGAACTTTGATGCTTCTAGTTTTACTCTTTGTGACAAATGTGTGTTTTGAGATCGACTTTTTTGTGTTTGATGTTCAGGGCTTCTTTTTACCTGTAGAATTTTTAAGGGACTTTATTGTAATTGTCATGAAATTGTAGAATATAACCACAGTTTTTACCACTGCACTTTTTGGACGTATAAGTAGAACAAAAATATAAATGTAAGTAAACTAATTGACATGTATTAATTTGGTTTGTGTTTAAATTTGATTACAGTTTATATGAATTAAGGCACAACATGCTCAGCTCCCATTATGACTATGACTGGGTGCTGGATATCAAATGGGTTAAATCATAAAGCAGAGGACTAAGACAGCACTCCCATTGAACTTTTTAATACTGCCACATTAAAACACAATAAAAAGTTTATGGACAGGTACGGTACCTATTTGTAAGTCATTTACATTTTTAAATCTGACATATTTGTCACTTCTTTTGGCAGTCATTTCTCCAAGGCAGGACAACCTCACAAACTAAAGAAAGTTTTGCCTCAATTTCAAGTTAAGGTCAAGGTTTCAAAATGCAACAATAGGAATACATTTCAAGGCTGGAAGCATAAAAGACTTGCAGCTATGGCAGACATTTCTGCTGGTTTCAACACAGAACACAAGCTGAATTTAAAGAGAGAGGGAAGGTAAACTAAGCTTGTCAAGATCACAACCTGATATTTAATTTAACAGAGAAAGGAGGAGAGAGAAGACAGGAGAGTTAATTAATGTCCATAGATCATGCTGAGGGATAACACTGAGTTTGTTTCCCATTAGTTCAGATAATAATGGATGGAAGGATAAATTAAGACTCTCCAGTTTTTCAGTTGTTTGAGGCTATATCATGACTCGATTTTTAATTGGACTTCAGGGAAGGATAGTGGGCAAGGAGAGGAGAGGAAGGAGGGATGCAGTGATGGATTAGTAGAAGTAATGATTATAGTTAAATTAAGACTCCTGCGCTGATGATTTTGGCTCCAGCCTGAATTTTAATACACTCCAAACAGAAAGGTTTAACAAGACTCAGATTTGACTTGGAGGTTGAATGGAGCAGCATTTTTGTAGCTGGTCGAGGTGGAGAGTGTCTAACCTGCAAAAACCATTGTCATATAAACACATTTTTGTGTGTTATTGCACCGAATCGGGTGGTAATTGAAACCTTAGTTTGCAGTGTAGTGAGAACATTTTAATGTGTTTTTTAATCATTTTAATGATTAAAAATGTCTTTATCTTAAAGCAAGAAAGGTTCAGGAAAATTATTAAAGTGTAAGGGAGAAACAAGACCCTATATTTAGAGGTAGAAAAATAGAGAGGTGGTAATGGGAGGACAAAGGGAGGGAGTGAGCATTCGTCTTAGTAGATAAACAGAACTTTAAATGTCACCAAGGGAAAACTCGACAGTTTAATTTCCCCCTAATTTTTCTTGGCAATATTCTGAGTCCCAGTTATCTGTTATAGTAACAAATCAAAACAATCAGCAGCACAGTTGAGGTTACATCCTTAAAGAGTCTCTTGGCATTTATGTAACTTAATAACTGCATTTCCAAGTACATGATTTATTTCTTTGAAGAGATAATTCATGGTGTTTCTGCTCCACCAGAGAGCATCATAGAAGATAAGACAAACAAAACGATGCGCTGAGCCTCACTTTAACCTTTTGTATCACTGCTTCACTTGTACACAGTGAGTCCGATGAGCCACCACTCCCTTTATCAGTGTCAGGAAGAGGAGATGAGGAAGTGGTTCGAGCAACTGTCATCTTGACTGCAGTGTCACCGGTTTGCTAGTGAGAAAGACATTAATCTCCGGTACACACTGAAGAACAGAGACAGAATGAGTGTATGAGTAGTTTATGGACAAAAAATCTTTTTGAAAGAGTTTATTTTAAAAGTGTGTGGGTTTTTGTTTTTGTCAATGTACACACTGCAACTTGAATTTGGACCTCTACCAAATTTCCCTCAGCCAGAAATAATGGGTCTTATTTCTCTGCCAGGTGAACTATACTTTTTATGAGTCTATATAAAGACAAAATATATCTTGATATCTAATAGGCAGAATTTATTTTTTTTCTTGGTGAATGTTCAAACTGAGCTTTTTAATTAACCTGAGAGAAGACCAGAGATAACAAACTGTAACAGTAAATAGGGACATCACTGTATTTTAATTAAATCTGTCTTGATTCATTGTGCTACTAAAACTTTAAGTGCATTCACAACAAATAGTGAAGCAGTGAATTTTGAACTGAAGAATGTGGTTATCTTTAATCATTTAAATATTTTAAATAATTATTAATAATGTTTCACGGAGTGCAGAAATGTATATTATGCAACAATACACCAATCAGCTATGACATTATAAGCACTGACAGCTGAAGTGAATAACACTGATTATCTGGTTATGATGGCAACTGTCAGTGGGTGGGATAGATAAGGCAGCAAGTGAACATTTTGTCCTCAAAGTTGATGTATAAGAAGCAGGAAAAAATGGGCAGAGTGAGGATTTGAGCAACTTTGACAAGGGCCACATTGTGATGGCTAGACGACTAGGTCAGAGCCTCTCTAAAACTGCAGCTCTTTTGGGATGTTCCCGGTCTGCACTGGTCAGTACCTATCAAAAGTGGTCCAAGGCTGGCCCGTGTGGTCCAATCCAACAGACAAGCTACTGTAGAAGACATGTATGTTTTAATCTGTTTGTTTTTTTTTACTTTATTGCTGAAATATCATTAATTTTTTAAAATATATATTGTTTTCAAATCGACTGGATCAGGAGATTTTGACTTTTGGCAACGGCTGCAAGCTCCTTCTGATTCCTGACTCTGTTTCTGGCTTTATTGCTGAAACATCTATACTATGACAGAAAAAGCCTGCAATCAGAAAAGAAAGGATTGGATTGAATTGAAGAGTGGATCAGATAGACTGGACAGGACCAGCTCCACCACAGAGGGTGCTATCACTCCAGGAGGAGAAGGAGCCATGCTTGCCCAGCTTGGACTTAAAGGGACACTTCACCCATTTGCATTAAGCTTTGTATCGTTAGAAACCCAGTCATAT
>JAGRRF010011991.1:20456756-20488635 GCA_019097615.1 Morone chrysops
CACACACACACTCAAACTCTTGCTCCCTCGTCCGCTCAAGACACCAGTCCATGGGATTTAATTGGGTCCTTTCAGTTTACCACTGAGATGACGGCTCAAAGCAATTACAGACACAGACAGTCGCCGGCACACTACTGAGGAGCGCTTGATTTTCAGACAACCACACCTGAGGGGCACTTGTCATCTATAACCTTAACAGCAGAGGGGTGCTTGTTTTGTTGACAAGCACCAGTGTTGAGCACTTGTTTAACAAAACACTCTGTGAGGGGGCGCTTGTTTTCTTACATACCAGGTACACCTGAAAACCATTTGTTCTCTGTTGCTGTACAACCGCAGCGGGACAGTTAAATGACAGTGGTGATAAAAAATCTCCAATCTGTTACTTAATCCATTACTGCATTTAAAATTGTGCTCAAAAAAAGGAAATAAATATAGTCATCAAACTGTATTACGTAAAAGTACAAAGTATTCATTAAGCAGAATGAAGCCTTTCCGAATGCTGTATTACTATATTTTTAAAATTATAATAAAAAATGTAATTAACGTTAACGTTAATAAATCAAAGGCTGCTTTTTAGAGGCTGATCCTAGTAAAAAAAATCAGTAAAATCATAATAATATTTAAAGCTGCAAGCAGCATTGAACGGGACCTCGCAGCCGGCGCGTTTCGGGTTGTGCTGCAGCCGCGTCACGTGTCAGCGTAACACGTCCGGGCCACAACATGAACAGTTCACATAAAACAGATCAAAATTGCCATGCAGCGCTTACTTACTGTTGCCAGTAGGTCGCGCTCTCACTTTATCTGAGTATTGTCATGTAGACGTGTTCAGGGTGGGACTGATATCAAACGTGAAGTTTCATTGAGATTGGACCATGTATACTGAAGTTGTGAGGACATGTTCAGGGTGGGACTGTTATAGAATATGTGGAGTTTAGTGGAGATTCAACGCAACGCCACGGGCACGCCGTTTGAAGGAATGTCGTAAATAGCACAACTTTTAATCATGAATGTCTTTAGATTGCGCTGATTAAATTTGAGTTGGGAAGTTCCCTAGGAGAAGGGCAAAAATCTAAATGGCCGACTTCCCATTGGGTTTGGGTTATGGGTCCAAGGCTTTTTTGCTTGTCCAATCATGATACACATACGAACCAATTTTTACACGTCGGTCTTGCGTGCACTCTCTCTCTCACTATTACTGAATATTATCACATAGATGTGTTCAGGGCGGGACTCTTATCAAATGTTTCATTGCAGTCGAATCACGTACACAGAAGTTATGACGAATGCCTCTTTCATGGGAAAGGTTCGAAATTGGATGCCACGGGACGCCACGTCACGTCCACTCTGTTCGACGGAATGTCATAAATAGCACAACTTTTGTGAATGTTCGTGAATGTCTTTCGATGGCTGTGTCTAAGTGCGGAGTCAATCCGATAAATTCCCTTGGAGGAGTTAGTTTAAATACAACGTGTGCAAATCACCAGAAATTACCGCTAAATCCAAAATGGCCGACTTCCTGTTGGGTTTGAGGTATTGGTCCAAGAGGCTTTTCTGCTTCTTTTATCGTGATACACATGCGTACCGATTTTCCTTGCACTGGTCAGTGCTTGGTCCCTAACTATGGGTAAAGTAGCTTGTCTGCTGGATCGGATCACACGGGCCAACCTTCCTCCCCATGTGCATCAATGTGCCTCGGCTGCCCATGACCATGAGGACAAAATGTTCACTTGCTGCCTAATCTAATAAGGTGCCATGATAACCAGATAATCAGTGTTATTCATTTCACCTGTCAGTGCTCACAATGTTATGGCTGATCAGCATATAAGCACAAAATTGCACTTCGGTGAATATACTTAATTTTTACCGTTGCTGGTTGATCAGCACATTTGACACCAGTCTATATTTTATATTTTTTAAGATTTAATCAAGCTTTACCACAAAAAATATTAAAAGCAAGTAATATTTCATTCTGGGGAGACAACCCTGAATGTCAGTGGTGATGGTGGATCCCAGGAGTTAGTGCTGGAGGCTTATTGTGCCTGAATTCCTGCTGATGCGTGAGTGCAATACCAAACCAGAAAAAAAAGAAAAGAAAGATAGAAACAATTAAAGTGAAATATTACTGTGATCTTTGACCAGGTAGAGCTGAGGGGGCGCTTGACGTATAGAATCAGTCAGGCCTCTTGTTGTGCAGGGAGAGCCCACAGAAGTGCATTTGTTTTTCTTACAGCACAGCCTTTGAGAGGCTCTTAATTTTTAGACAGGGACAGCTGAGGGGTGATTGTTGTTCACAATCACTGGTGAGGGACGCTTGATTTATGTACACGTACCGCTGAGGGGCACTTCTTTATTTATTTATGTTCTATCTGCAGTGCGTAGGCCTGCCCCTTTGATAAACAGATACATCCGAGCAGGGCTTGATTTTTCAACAGGCACCCCTGAGAGGCACTTGTCGCCTGTAACCTCCGTACAGTGGGGTGCTTGTTTTGTTGACAGGCACCACTCAGGAGCACTTGTTCAGTGGACAAGCACAGGTGAGAGATGCCTGCTTTGGGGATAGGTACTGCTGAGGTGTGCTTGTATCCAGTCATCAATGACAAGGGCTTGATTTGGGGAACAGGTGGCTCTGAAAAGCAATTCTTTTTCAAACATTGTTGATGCACCTGTCAATTCTTCTGTGAAGAATGGCTACAGAAGAATTTAACAGGGAGAGTTGTGATAAATGCACAAAACCTTGTTTTTTGTCCTAAATTGCAGCACTTAAAATAAACACTAAAAGACCAATACAGAGTGAAATTACAACAGAATGATGCTCATAATCCAAAAGCATAAATTACTTCATCTGTTCCATGTTTATATACATAAGTGGAGGGCTGTGAAAGCCAATATTATTATTTTAATTTTTTTAATTACCTCTGATAAAACAATTTTAACAGCATATGTATGAATGCTTGTGGATGCATTATTCTGTCGGGGTTCCAATTTGAAAAATAAGATATACAAAATACATTTGAAATTACCAAAAGTTAGTTTGTCCCGATGCACTAGGCAGAGCGTACCTGACTGCTCGACTCACGAAATAGAGCTTCAGTGCCGTCTTGTGCACACAGAGCAGTAAAAAAAAAAAAAAGAAAAAGGTCTGCACAGTGTACTGAGAGGTGCTGATACTGACGACAGGCAGTGGACATCTACAATATCTGAGACATCGTTGATAACATGTTGAATAAAACACCATGGAGTAAATGGTTTTAGCCCATATATGTTAAGCAGTAGCTGGCCTTGTTGCACATCCATGATCATATGGATCATACTGTTGTTCCTGCTGTAATTGTATTTCCCCACAAAGTTATCTATGTGTGCATGTATTGATCATATGTTCATGTGCACATATATTGCCTCCTACATCACTTTCTATGACTTCTGAACTAGCTCTCCCAGAAGGAGCTCAGGCTCACTTGAAATTACAAGAAGTCCTTAAGACTCATACCCCCTGCATTTATGGTCAGGGAACAGTGCTGTAAAAGAGTGTTACAGTTAATACTCAGGTGCCAAAACTAAATTGCATACTGAGGAAAACCTTAAAAATAGAAAAATAATGAGTGAAAAATAAACATACCTAAAATCAATATAACACTGCAGGAACTGTATCTGACCTGGAACCCCCTGAAGAAGGCTTTGCAGGTATTTCTGAACAGTTTTTCTGTTGAATGTCTCTGGGTTTCCAATACCCCCCAGTAAAAGATTTTACTGCTCTGTTACCATGCTGATGACTGAAATTATTGATGTGAATGGATGAAATCAAATTAGGCCATTGCCCTCCCATGGTAATACAAATGGCCTCCAGACAGAATTGAAAGCACTGACAAATGAGCTGCTATATTTGAACTTTGACGTAGCAATTTTTTTATCCTTCTTTTTATTTAATGAAATTAACATTAGCTAATCCACATAAATAACCTCTCTTGTTACTGATGGTACGAGCATTTAGGAGCTAAAGATATTCCCTCAGGAGCTGGTAGAGACCAACAGCAAAACCAAAAGAGAGTGAATAATGGAATTACATTTATTTAGTCGGACTGAAACACGACTCCAAATTAAAGTAGTTTTGCTCTATAACTGCTGGATGTGTAAATAAGAAACTTTGCTAACACCACTCAAACAGTGAGCTAATCTGCCTCATTAGGACTTTGCAGGAGTGGTTTCGTCTTTAGATTGATTTACTGTGCTGGCAACACAAGAAAACAACCTATAAACTTCAAGATTCAAGATGGCGGTGCGAGCAGATGCAGCAGCCCCCTTGCTCCCCCGACAATGCTCAACAAAACCAAGGAGATTGTTGTTGACTTACGGAGAGGCAACACCGAACACCCACCACTGACCATCGATGGAGCTGCTGTGGAGAGAGTGAGCAACACCACATTACTAGGGGTGCACATCAGTGAGGACCTCTCCTGGACCACCAACACTGCATCACTGGCGAAGAACGCCCAGTGGCGCCTCTACTTCCTCCGCAAGCTTAAGCGAGCGAAAGCTCCCCCACCCGTTATGTGCACATTCTACCGGGACACCATTGAAAGCATCCTGTCCAGCTGCATCACTGTGTGGGGTGGGAGTTGCACTTAATACAGCAGAAAAACACTACAACGCATAGTGAACACAGCTGGTAAGATCATTGGTGCCCCACTCCCTTCCTTGCAAGAGACATACATCACCCGCCTCACCCGTAAAGCTATCTCGATTGTGAGCGACGCCAGCCACCCTGCACACAGTCTGTTCAGCCTCCTGCCTTCTGGAAGAAGGTATAGGAGCCTCCGTGCCCGCTCCACCAGACTCACTAAAAGCTTTATCCACCAAGCTGTCAGGAAGCTAAATTCTCTCCCCTCTCTCCCCCCAGTCGCATTCTCCAGGCTGTCAGAACATACCATACAGACCTGGCTGCTATTTTGCACTGTTAATGTTTAAATTTATCTTACAGAATTCTAAATATTTTTTTTTTGCTGTCATTACCAACTGCCTTATTTCCACTACCATAAGTATTGTTGCACTACCATAAGTATTGTATATTGTATATTTTATATTATTGTATATTGTGTATTTTATTGTCCATCTTTTCTTTATCTTTTTAGCATTAGTAAATGTCTTATCTGCTGTGAAATTGAATGTTTACTTTTAGTATTAGAAATGTCTTGTCTTATTTGTTGTGCCTCTGCACTTTATCTGTTTCACCATGGGAGAGTGAGAAAAGTCCTCTCGACTCCTTTGTATGTCTGGTGCATGTGACGTAATTGACAATAAAGCTGACTTTGACTTGAAACTATCATGAGACTTTAGTTAAAAAATCATACACCAGTGGAAATGATCACTTTTTTCTAACTGAGCCCCAATCCATTTAAATCCCGGGAGAGAGCTTAGACAAAAACAGCACAGACATAGATCTCTTATATTAAATAACCAACCGACCTGTTCCAACTTTAGCATAAAATGTTCATGTAGGATCACTTTACCTATACTAAGAAGATGATTTAATAATCGGTCTAAAAGTGGACTTGATTCAACTCTTTTGTAAGGTTGTGTTTACTCCAGCTGTGTAGAGTATCTAGATCAACTGCCAATAGACATAAAATGTCATCATTTAATTCCACTTTAACTTTAAGTGTGCCTCCTTTTGAAAGGGTCATAGCTGTGTGCTCTTCAGAAACAGCCCATTTGAACATTTGTAGTTTCCTTGGCTATGTAAAAAAAATGTTCTTGCTGTATGAAACCACAACGAGTATGGCTTAGAAAACATTTTATATAACCCGCTAACTGGAACCAGAGTTAAGATGTTGGATCCTGCTGAGGTGTTTATGTGGTCACTGTTTTCCAGCTGTGTGCAGGTTTCTCTTGCAGCAGTGAGTTCAGAACAGTTCCTCCACATGCCCCCAGCTACCATTGAGGACACCAGTCATGTCCTTTGTATTTTTTCTGTGTCTTTTTGAATTTTGAAATTAAATTTAAATGAAGAGGCTTTCATGTATCAGAATCTTCACGGACAGGAAATGAGGCACAGTCACGTCTCATTTATCATCAGGCCTGGAGTTTATTGAAGAAATAGTTTTTCTTATTTCATTGCAAATAAGAATTGCATTTACAGTATTTTAGTTTTATTTTATAGGACATATTATGAATTGGTATATCTTTACACCTGTTACACCTATGTGTCTTTTCAGCAATTATTTACAGTTTTCATGTGAAACATGTTACTTTTTTGTTTTTGAAGAAATAGGCTCAATAAGTTTGACTCTAATTGTAATTTTCCCAGTCAAACATTTTCCTGCCTCTCTTTCTTCCCATCTCCTCTCATTTCCAACATTCTTGGTGGGTGTATCAACAATAAGCAGCAATAAGAAACTAGTTTCAAAACTGGACATATTAGTGTGTTGGATTCTAGTTTTATCCATTTGTTGGCACTGACAGTTATTGTTACTCTCAAAAGACAGTAAAATGCATAAATACATACTCAGCTTCATCATTTTTTCTTTATTTCTCCCAAACCCCCCTAGTGGTGCTCAGACTCATGACATCTGTATTTCTATAATCCTGGCTATGGCCCTGCTCCTCCTCTGAAATATAAGCACATATGGAGATTTTGTCAAAATCATACGTACTAATAACCCAGTACATTTCAAGTCATGTAGGTTTCCATGGTGATATTGACAGACAGCCAGACAAGCCGACGTAGTGCATCCTCACAGGAGAGAAGTCGCTTCAGCAGCCTCTTAAATGACATTTCACTGCCACTACATTATAACTGAGATGAAAGTGTGTGTGTGTGTGTGTGTGTGTGTGTGTGTGTGTGAGCTGAGAGGATTTGAGACACAGATCATTTCACAGTTCTGACACACCATTAGGTATGAGCAATCAGAAGACACACACAAGTATGACAGAGGGTGAGATATGAAGAGGAAGGGGGTGATCCATTTACACAGATACATATCTGCGTGTGTGTGTTCAGCAGCACAGAAGTTATTAAGATATCTAGGATTAAATACACCATTAAATACATCACACACTGTTGACATGTCTAAATTAAATCAGCATTTGTTTGCAAATTATATAAATATATATATTTCTTTACTTTTCTACGCCTACAATATATGTTTCAAAATCATTAATCTACAAAAGAAAATAGTTAAGGTATAATAGACCATGATTTCTGTGTTTGTTTATATATTTGTCTTTCTTGACACTCTTCTTCCTCGACCACTTCTCTGCTACACTTGACAGTAAACGGCACCAGTAGCATACATAGAACCCACTGCACAGACAGAGGTAGTACTGAGGGTATAGTAATGGAAATATGTCTATCTAGGGAGCAAATGTGATGAAATTCTTCATTCTTCATAGAAATTCTTTCTACATGCATTACAATGGGGGATTTTACATAAGAAAATAGCTGCAAGTGTTTTGTTTCTGGGCCAGACAAGGTTAGTTGGACCAGGTAGTGTTATTGTAGTGTCAAAAATAGCTGAAGAATCCAACAGACTGTCCATAACTCAATTGTAGTCAAACCTTCATCAAGTGTAGACCTCAATGTAGACTAGTGTGAAGGATTTAGTGGCATCTAGCGGTTTAAGATTGCAACTAACTAGCTACTGTAGAAACATGGCGGACTACATGGAAGGCGACCCGTGTCATCTGTAGATATAAACAGCTCATTCTAAGGTAACAAAAACATGTTTTCTATATTCAGGTGATTATACACTAATGAAAACATACCTTTGATATTCAATAGCTAAATATTACACACTGGACCTTAAACTTGAAGGTCTTTTACTTTCTTTTATTTCTGTATGAATGTATGGAAAAAGGTTTCAGAGGCTACGTTATGTATTTCCACAAGTGCAGTGCTTTTGACCCATGTTACAGTACACTGGCAGTCAGACTGTCATTTCTTTGCTTCTCGCTGGTTCAAGAAACCTTTATGCCAGAAATAATAGCTCTGTTGCACACAGCACCAAGGGTGCCACTGCAGCACAAAGACTTATTGACAGGTCTGAGTGTGGGCTCGGCCCCTGAAATGAAATACTTAACATAAAAGGATTGCCTTCTAATATTATTAATACAGTAGAGAGTAACTGGGCATCAGGGAGAGGGGTCTTATATCCAACCTGTGTGCATTTAAACTGCTGTAATGCTGGAAATATTTGAATGTGCTTCAAGTCTTCAAGTCATGAATGATGGCACTTTGTCAGGGTTCAGGACTGTTTGTGGAAACACTGACAGACAAACTGGTGACATTACAGCAACAATCATTATCTTCCCACAACCTGTTCAATTCCCAGTGGATGTTTTGTATCCTGCACATGCACATAACACACATATTGGAGTCCTTTTCAGCCAAAAAAAGAGGAATCTGTGCGCACCATGAGCTCTCCCCTACCTGTCACAATACTCTGAATGGGTTAAAGGTCTCTGTGCACCCAAGTGTGGTGTACACCTTAAATGCCCAAGCTTTCTTACCTACCACTGTCCTCTGACTTTCTCTATACAGATGGTGGATATTGAATTAAATAATTTATCAGCCTGGGTCAACAGAGTGGTCTCTCTTTCTCTAGCTGGAACAAAACTGAATTGACATTTGCACGCAAAACTGAATTGACATTTGCACGCAGATACACAAACACAACCACACACACAAACAAAGACACACACAGAGACAAACAGGAAATGCATGAGAAAAGGAGGAAATGCAAACACAACACACACTAAATTAAAAGGGTATAGAGCGTTGACACAGAGGACACAAAATGTGAAAAATAACACAGGCCAATTAAGCAACTGAGCTAATATAAACTGTTTATGTGTCACTTAAAAATTAGACTTAACTAATTAACTGATTTGCATTATTTAGCCACAGTTGCAGTCTCTCATGTTGCTTTAGAAGAGCATAGTTGTTCCAGTGATTACCTGGGGTCGCCAAAGCTACACAAGGGGAAAACCAAAAAAAATATATACACTATATCTCAGTTTCTATGTATGAAATTAAATGATATTGTTATTTTTAAAGTTTAGATAATTATTTTAGAGATAAACTTACAGACAAAGACCTTAACACAACACTCAAAGAGCCTTGCTCTCTATTAAGCAGCCTCGTCCTACATTAGTATGCAGTTAAAACAACCAAAGATCTAAGAGAACAATGGCCAAGCGTCAGGGAGAAGAACACACTGAATCTGTCAAAAAGAAGCCTATAATGTATTATTGTTAAAAATTATACAGACAGAGAATTTTATAATCTTTGATGCAATATTCACAGAAAAAAATAATCTGCTGATAAATTCATCTAAATTGCTCTTTTTCCACAAAAGTCCTGCACCTATTGTGTTCACTATTTGACTGTTTATCAGTTGTTGTACTGTTATTGTTATGTATTGATTATAATGTTAAATTCATCAGTATGTCATCAGTTTACTCAATGATAGAGAAGGGGTTCCTTAAGCAAAAATGTAGGGAACCATTGCCTTACACATTCAGATAAGAAGGAAACAAGCACACATCAAAACAGTCATAAACATGAAAACTATAAAAAGGAAAATTAGTTCATAAATAATAAATAATTATTTATGAAATGTATGAAATACTAAACCTTTCCTTTAACTTTAAACCTCTCTGCTGCTTTCAGCTGTCATTACAGTTCAAAATTGTATCGACCCCATTCACCTCCAGTTTATTGTAAGCAGTCCCCAGGTTGAACTCCTCAGCACATTCAGATCTTCAGCATTCTCTTCACCAGTGTCTAGACTCCATCAGTCGACCCCTTTGACGTCATGATGGGGGTCTTATCACCAAAGACTTTTCATATTTCTCATCTTTAATGCAGACAAGTCAATTAAATATATTTGTTCATTCAAAATGAAGTCTCTTTTTTGAAAAATAAATTCAACATTTCATCTGTATGAGAAACAATGTCACACACCACCACCATCTTTTTCAGATTTTGCATTTTATCCAGCAGCTGATACATACTCAAATCATTTTTGTGCTACACCACGCTGTCTCTTCTCTGTCAGTTTAACCAGGCAACTACCACTGACTGCAGAACTTGAGACAGACTTAAGTAAGACAAACACTGCAATCCATCTATTTCCTCCTCTAACTGTTAACAACCGTCGCCCAACAGCTGGGAACTCTCTGTAGTCAGGAGGGAGGTCTATTCATCTCACTCTCATTCACTCTCTCTTTCTGTCCCCATGATATTTTTCACTCTTTTTCTCCCCCTGTCTTCAGGGTGCTCTTTTCATCTTGACCTCTCAGCCAATTAATCTCAGGTCATTAGACAGCCATTTGTCAAAGCCTGGACATCAAGGAGTGTAGGGTCTGCTGGCCTCGCTCTCCCCACTTCAGATTCTTCATTCTCCCCTCTCCTGTCGCCTCTGCCGCTCTGCCGGCAGGCCTCAAGGCCCTTCACTCGCTTCTTCTCATCTTTTCCCCTCTCTCGTTTTCCCCAAAGTGCTGATGGACAGAAAACTACAAGCTGGGCCTGAGGGAAGGCTGTGAGGCAGGAGTGAGTGAGCCAGGAAGGGAGATATAGGGACAGAGAGAGGATGTAAAGACTAAAAGATATAGATGAGGGGACAGAGAGAGGAACCTGTGGAGAGGTGAAATGGAGAGAGTGCTAGACTGACTGAGAGAGAAAGTCCAAGAGATGAGTGGCATTAAGTATGAGAGAGAAAGTTTTCTGTATACATATGCATCTCTCTATATAAATATGTGTACACATTCTTCTTTGAACTGTTTCTATATACATCCAGAGCATTTTAGACCAAATTCCTTGAGTCACAGTTAATTTAAATTTTAAATTTTAATCTCACCAATATGAAATGTAAATCATTCCTCCTCCATTTTCCTCCAGCAGTCAGTAAATGACAGAAATAGCCTGAGACAAGAACTATGTTCCTGATGAATAATATGACATTTAAAGTTGGATTGTCTAGTCAAGAGGGTAGTCTCCTAACCTTTCCTTTATACTTAGGATGTAAAACAGGCTACAAATATATAGTTAGTATAGGGACATGGGAACTTGGGATGCATTTGTGTCTCCTAGAAAGACATTTATATACAACTTATTTGTACACACACAGTGCCGACTGGATTACATTTTGGTTTTATTGTTCTTTGGCATTTCGCTTGGATTTGGACTGTGAGAGTATAGAATTACAGGGAAGGCGGTATGAGAAAGGGCCTGAGTTAATATTTCAGACTCGATATTTGGTATGCACTTTGCGCGCTAAGCTACCACTGCGCCCCTGGATTACATATGTACACAAAATGAGGAAATGTTGGTAATAAATGTATTTGGTGAGATGCAAAAATGTTGATACTCAATCTATCAGTAAAATGTTGACTGGGCTGAACTTTATTTGCTGTTTTTATCTACAGTGGGTCCTCTTGCAAGGCCTCCATAATGAACTGCCATGTCAACAACTTTCCCCCTTGGGGATCAGCAAATTATTTCTGATTGTGATTCTGATTCTGTTTCTACAGTAGCCCTGTTTGGACAAGACAGCAGCTGTTTTACGTGCGTTTCGTGGTCACCCTAGTTTCTCCTACGTGCTGGGATTGGGAAGGTGAGGCAAGGGGGTTGTAATCTGCAGTTATACTGCTAGATGCCACTAAATCCTACATACTGGAGCTTTAGTAGAGAGAAAGTCTGCATTGACTTGAGACAGTGTGATTATTAACATTGAATCATAACCATGATGTTGGTCCTACTCTATACCAAAGTGCTTTTTTAACCCTATGTATTGGGACCAAATGTTCATTCATGAGTCCTAGATAATACATCCTCATGATCTGGTCATCCACGACTTTTCCTTTAGAGCCACCATGAGGTTGGCATTTGTGGTTTTGAGTGAAATATCTCATCAACTATTGGCAGCCCATCTTTCTCTTTATACTCCACTTTGTTCAAAGAGTTGCATCCTCTAAATCATCTATTGTTGCTCTTTTTGGAGGGATTAAAGCTATCACCAGCAACACATAAAGGTGATTTGTGTTAGCGTTGTAATTGCTACCTTAACCTGGGAATGCTGAGTCAATTTGTTTATATTATTTGTATTTCACATGGTAGAAACAATCCAAATATTGCACAAAATAACAGCCAACTGTTTAAGTCAAAAAATGTAAAGGTGAACAGTTGAACTTTTTAAACATCAGTGTGGCCCCACTTTTTTGCAGTAGAGTGAAGCAAGACATAACTAATAATTCTGCCTCTTCTACCTATTTAAGTGAATCATTTTTTCCTAATTTTCCCTCGTTTTATTACTCCTCTTTAATTATCCATTAATTCTTCTCTTTACTGCATTTCCACCCCCAACCTACCTCTCTCTCCCCCATCCTTCCCTTCTCTATATCAATTATTGGCCCTTTCACCAATCTGCCCTGCCAACATTCCCTAAATCTTGCCTACACGTGTCTCCCTGCTCCGATTGGTCCCTCTCTTTGTCTTTTTCTTAGGACAGAGTGGTGTGTGTGTTTGAGGGAGTTTAATGTCCCCCCAAGTAATAAATTCTGGAGCAGCCAACTAATAAATTATTCAATTAGGGGACTGCCATTTGGGTTAAGCAAAAGAGAAAGAAGGGGAGGAAGGAGAGAGAGAGAGATATATATAGAGAGAGAGGTGATGGTGAATGCATTAAGCTGAGAAAATAGTACTAAAAACGATTAATAAAGAGAAAAAAGAGAAGAGAATGTCACTTCTGTCGCTAATGGGTTTCTTGCATGAAAACAACAACAAACGACTAAGGTTGATGACGTTCATCAATCGTGGGAGTTGTTGTCTTCACAACCATTGTTATCATTACAGTCAGCTTCTCCCAGTTAGGATTCATTGTTCAGGTTTCTAGGAGCCAAATTATCTGCAGATGTCTCCTCTCCAAAACAAACAGACCCGGTGATTAAAACTGGTAAAAACTGTAAATAAGGCAGTTCCGCCTTAAGAATCCATATTAGCTAACAGGGGATATGACGTTACTGACAGGCGACCGGTGAAACACATCATCACCGGACTAAAATTACAGATTTCTCTGGGTTTGAAGATTGTTGGAAACATTTCAGATAATATAAATACACAACTTAACAAAATATATAACATAGGTCTTGTGTTTTTCCCAGGAAAGTGTCCTTTTAACTGCTAGGGTTAGGGTTAGTGTCCAGAATGCAAACACTTCCAGCTGGAGTGAACAATTTGACGTGGTTATTCTGTCTAAGTAGAAAAAAGATATGGATATTTCATGCCTAACCATGCTGTTGTCAGATCATCAAACTAAAGGTTGTTCTATCAATAGTATACTAATGTGTGTCTTCTACAAGGAATATACAGTATTTTGTCATGTAATTTGGAGGAGTTGCTGGCCAAGTACCATAGCCTTGGGCTGGAAATTGCTTATTCTCAATCCACTTTGTTTCACATTCTTCTGCAAACCAACCGGGCACACTCTGCATACCACAGAGTCAACGACCTTGACCTCAATGTACTTCATTTTGTCCTGCAAAGAATCCTCGTCAAACTGAGGTAAAATCCCTGTGACTAGACCTCTGTTCAAACTATTTACAGCCAACACTAAGCACAGATAATCTTGTTTAAACCACATTCAAGCTGTGTTCTGGTAAATTACTGTGGAACCTCAGCAGGTATGGAATTGGAAGAGTAAATGTTGGTACCATTTGGGGTGCCTTGTTCATTGTTTTTTACCCCTCTAGTCAGCCCCATAGGTTCCTTGCATAATGAGATTCTGCAGCCATTCCCTCCTTTTCAATTTTTCATACAGTGCTAACAAAACCAGTCAGAGCTGCTTTTTGTATAAATCTTTCCAGAAATTACCATGAGATCACACTGCGCTGCTTAAGATCTCTCCAGCTGTGACGGGTTTCTCCAGGTCATTTGTTCACTATCTCAAAGTGACACAGCTTCTACATTGTGTATCGCACTTGGGTTCTTAGAGGGGGAAAGGAGATGAGGGGAAGAAGAGACAGAGAAAGGCGAGAAAGTGTAGAAAAATGAAGTCGAAGTGAGAGAGTGGAGACGGTAAAAAAAACAGAGCTAGTATAAAAGAGAGACTGCATAGAGGCATGGGTTCAGGCAATCTGCGAGAGGTCACACCCCCATCTCTCTGTTCATCTCTCTAAAGACGGACACATGAGCTCTGAGATGGATGAAGAAGCATCAGTAAACGAGTGTGACAACAATCACGCTGTCTCTCCATTTTTCAATGGGTCTAGAGTGACTCATCTGTCAGTTACAATCTGTGATGAAGTGTGTGTTTGATTGTGTGTTTATCTGTGTGTACGTGTGTGTGTAGGTGTGTGTGTGTGTACACAGGTGACAATTAGGGGGAAAGCGGTTGTTAGTGTGTGTCTGTGAGGACGGAATAAAAATGTGCACACACACACAAACTCATCCAGGCTGATGTATTGAGCTGTTATGAGTCCTTGGTTTGACGTGAAGTCCGGCCTCAATTTTCACCCTCTACCTTTGGTGTCTATCATTGCAATATCCTCTATTTGTGCGCGTGAGTATGTGTTGGAGTTTGGGTGGCAATGTTGTGCAATATGTGTGTCTGTAATATTTGTGTGTCTGTTTTTGATAGTTGGGGTGGAATGAGGGCAGTGAGGAGGAGGGGATGAGGAGCTGACAGGAGCTTGACAGAGAAAAAACACATCTGAAGGTGTGAGACGACTTCTATGAGCTCATAAGTCATTTTGAAGCAGCCTGTGTGGCCATGTGGATATTCCATCTTATCGTTGTGGCCAAATTTCTGTGGCCATTTTGTGTCTCCTTATGTAATCAGTGAATTTAATCTCAGACACAATATGGAATGTAGATAGTGTCAGTTTTTGCTTGCAATATCAAAACAGTATTCTTCAAGCTGCAACGTGAAATGGAGGACATCCTTGGAGCATGGAGTGCATGGAATAGTGTGACACTATCAATCCCCAAAGAAATGTCTATTTTTGTTTGGTCTTGCTCACAGATCCAAGGTAGATCCTTGTCAAATCATCAAAAACTAAATCTTCTGGTCAAGAGGACAATCTGCCTCTGAGGCCATCCGCCCACTATTGTCTTAGTATCTTAAATGATTCAGCACTTTTAAACATTGGCCATTGGGTTGTTCAGCATTTTGCATTACTATATCAAAATGTCATGCCTCATATAACACCACCACTGCACCAACTGTCTTGCAACACAGCGTCACATGGCTCTACTGTATAATAATCATGCAGATTCTAAAAATGTAATGAAGGCTAGACTAAAGCAAACTACTTTCCACAGCCTTGCATCACCAGCTTCCTCTGCTTCAAACTGCCTCACTTTTCTCATAGCCAATGTCTTGGCTTGACATAAAATGCCTGTAAGTAAAATTGTTATTATGTAAACCAGTTGTAACAAACCGCATGTAGTTACAACTGATGGCTTTGGCTTTGTAAATATTATATAACTGGGTTTGTATTAATTGCACCGTTAACAACTTAACTATGCCCTTTGCACTTAGTTACATATGCAGACACAGCCAGAATCTGTTTTAACAATCCATAACTCTAGTATGAGTATCTATTCTATAATATAAAAATACACTACATCGCAATAGTACACTTTAAATATTCGCAGTACATAATTTAACTGATAAATACATCCATTAAATGCATTGATTGCAAACAAAATTTCCTTCTTACTGCCCCTTAAATGTAACCATCATCTGCATACATAAGTCTACTGGATGTAACCTCATTTCGTTGCATTTCTGTATACTATATTTAACCCCACACTGCTTATTTCCCAGTTAGTTACAAAACAATATCCCCCCCCCCCCAACTGGTCAAAGCAGATGACCACCCACCTAGAGCCAAAGGGTCTGTCCAAGGTTTCTGCCTGTTGCCAAGTGCTTGCTCATGGTGGTACTGTTGGGTCTCTGTAAATGTTAAAAGGAGTTCGGCGTTGCCAAGTGCCTGCTCATGGTGGTACTGTTGGGTCTCTGTAAATGTTAAAAGGAGTTCGGTCTAGACCTGCGCTTGCTCGTGGTGGTACTGTTGGGTCTCTGTAAATGTTATAAGGAGTTCGGTCTAGACCTGCTCTATTTGAAAAGTGCACTGAGATATCTCTGTAAATTTTATAAGGAGTTCGGTCTAGACCTGCTCTATTTGAAAAGTGTCCTGAGATAACTTCTGTTATGAAATAAGGAGTTCGGTCTAGACCTGCTCTATTTGAAAAGTGTACTGAGATATCTCTGTAAATTTTATAAGGAGTTCGGTCTAGACCTGCTCTATTTGAAAAGTGTCCTGAGATAACTTCTGTTATGAAATGGTGCGCTATACAAACAAAATTGAATTGAATTGAATAAAAAGTTGATGAAAAACTACAATTTACAGTCACTTACTCATCTGGTTCAGTGGCCGAGGTTACAGAAGCATCGAATTTAGTGGGACTTTCTTCCTGCCATTTTGTTGTGTAGGACTCATGACCTGTGTTGCTGCCAAGCTTTTAACTGCTATTTGGTGTATGATTTGTTACGCGTTACCATCGCCTTGGCATTTGTTTACTGCATCATTTAGCTGCTAAATGGTCATTCTAACACCAGTATTACTCCTGTGCCAGTAAGCCAATTAGGGAGCCAGCATACACAAAAAAGGACCGTATCCCGACAGGTCTAGACCTAAATGTAATGAAGCTGTTATTGTGTTTAGTTAGACGTGTGTTTGACAAGTGAAAGTCTGAACTATGAGAAAGGTGTATTAAAACAAATAACCAATTTCAGACTGAGGCAAGGATCTGGCTGAAAAATGTTTGTCATTTGTGTTAAAGTTCCAGTGCAGCTCGACCAGCATCTAAAACTCTGCTCCCAGACACAGCAATCTATACAGAACCACCTGCATCTTGTGGCAGTTTTGACTACTGACTACTGTTGTATGTGTCCACCACTATATACTGTATATAATAGGTCAACACATGTACATGCACACTTGTGTATGACTGCTTTTGCAGCATGGTATTCGGTGACACATCACAAGCATCAAAGAAACGCAGTGTGCTGCATGCTGATCTGTGCCTCACTCTGCTTTCCAGCACCTGGGCTACTTGACTGCAGCAGCATTGTGCACAGACATGAAAGCATACGCCCGCACACCTGCCACATTTCCATTGTAAGAGGCTGTTAAATCAATGCAAGCAGACAGAGCTCATTGAATTTACATAGCGAGGCTGAGCCCAGAATATGGTTTGACTTGCAGAAAATCTTTGTGTGTGTGTGGGTGTGTGCACGTGTGTTTTAGGGAGAGATCTGGCTGGGGAATACTTGCAGTTTGTATTGAGCTCATATCTTTCAGTCACTCCTTTATGAAGCAAAACTGATGCAACGATATACCACCCCTCACAGCCGGGTATTGTTACACATGATCAAAAGCCTGCCCCCTCTATCTTTCTCTTAACTACCACTTTCTTTTTTCCCTCCTCCTCCTCTCCCTCTGTCTGTCTTCCTCTCATTCTATTTCCCTCACATTGATTCAGTTTATCCCTTTTACTTTTCTGTCTCCCACCCTCTCCTTCTCAAACCCTCCCACTGCCCCTACCTCCCTGAGTAATGGTAATCTCTCTGTAGTATAGCGTTGTCAGACTTTGATCAAAGGCCAGCCGCTCTCATTCACTTCTCTCAGACCTGTTTGTGCTTTTACTAATACTCTGTAGACTTAACGAGTGCTACGGGCCTTGTTTGATGGACTGCTACACACACATTTTACAGACATACTACCCCGTCACCCATTCATAGGTGACATGATTGTGCACACTGAGTCTGCATGGAAAAAGCTGACTTTACTTTCAAAGAGAAATGCGGCAACAATTAGCGCTCACTTGCAGCGGCAATGATGTAGCCGAGCATCATCATTGTCCTCTACCGTCCTCCAGAAACCTCATCTCATTGGTATAACACAGCATCAAGGCAATTCGTGGACTTGGTTTCAGATTCAGCCGGTATAACATTGGAAATCATACCAGACAGGAGAAACCCTGTGCAGACTTTGATTACTACATATATACAAAGTCATGTTTGCCCTGTCTGAGCTTATTCTGCAGGAGACTGAAGGTTTTCAAGAAATTGCAAACTGTATTACAATTCTCCATGAGCCTATTTGTGCATTGGTGGGAGTTGAATTAATGAATTTACATCCACACTGGCATTTCAATATCAAGTAAACCTGCTGTATATTTGTGAAATGTTTTGACTCATTAAGATGCTCAGGCACAGACACACTAACAGAGTATTCATTTGGAAAAGCTTTGATAAATATCCACAAATAAGTGAGGTTAATCTTCTCTGATTGTCTTTGAAAATAATTTACTGAAATAGAGTTCTTGTCAAAAACAAGTTGTAAATTGCATGTTTTTTTGCAAACCTAAAAGAGGAACAAACTAGTTTCATCCATTTTAGGGCGAGTTCATAAAAAACATTTGCCATGATTTGGACTGTCTCAGACAAACGTCTTTGATCTGAGACTTAAACCCTCGAGCCGGCGCAGAAGCCGTCCCTTGTGAGGACGGGTCCTCTAGTTAAAGCAGTTCAGAGTCTTTACGTCATTGTGAGCTGTCCCAGACACTACCACCGTTTTCAAACATGCTTGATGCTCGTAGCCAAAAACTGTAGCCGCTTGTAGCCGGGGCACCCTGGAAATGAGTCTGAGACAAGAGAATGGCAGCATCTGATGAGAGAGGGAGGGAGAGAGGCAGCACACACACACACACACACACACACAGAATCATATTAATGTAGTAGGAGTCATGAAACCAGCTTCATGGGAAATGAAAAGGAGACGGAGTGACACAGCGAGATGTATGATGACAACGGGCAAAATACACTCAAACCAGAGAGGTGGAGAGAGGGGGTCTCTGAGTGCAGAAGGTGGAGGAGAGACTGATGTCTCGGTAGAGCACCGAGGTAAGTGCAGTAAAAACATATGATAGCATTTCAGTAGTGCCTGTAGTGATAATAAAATGAGCTGAATGTCAAGTCCTAAGTTTATCACGACACAAACTAACAACCACAACCACAACTACACACCATCTGTTTGCTTTTTGCTCGTTTTTTTCGAATTGTCTAAGAATCAGCTTTTTTTCTATTTATTCATTTTAGTACACTATGTTGCTTTCTAAATAATAATGTGTACTCTTAGTTTTATGATTAGAAATTATATAAGCTTTCTAAATTATAGTTCTCTGGATATGAAGATTCTCAGTCATCTGAGTGATAGGATATCTGAAGTTAAATGTAACTAGACTAGCCGGTTTTTCCTTGGAGACTTTTCTTTTCTTTTTCTGCCTAATCTACAGATGTGCATGTAAAGCCTTGAATAAAGAAATGATGTGTGTGAGCCCATATTACTATGTGATGTATTTATTTATTGTTTTAAAGGCTGTGAACTGAAGTCAATTCTCACATTTCAATTATTTCTGCCTGCAGGATTCACTCTTCGCTTTATCAGTATGACTCAGAACCCAAACTGTTACTTTTCATCAATCTATCCCTGAGTGTGTAAGTGTGTATTGATTTGCCAGAGGTGGTTCACCCACTGAATGATCACACATACTCACACGCACACACATACACACACTATATACTCAATTTCCAGCTGTGATTTGCACAGGATTTGAGACCACCGACCCTGTTTTTCCTTTTGGGTTTCTCTAAGAAATTGGGTTTCTTTCTTTCTTTGTTTTGGCTTCTTTTCCTCCGTTCTTCTATTTTTGTGTCTCTTTTCAGTGAGAGAAGTCAATTGACACTGAAAAGACCAGACAAACAAAACCGTGAACTGGTGTTTGTTCTCTCTAGTTAAATTCTCTCTAACCAGTTTCTTACTCTGAGACAGATACTTCTCTCTGTGCCAACAGGAGAATGGCTGACATTCACAAAAGGACTTCTAAATGTAGTACGGTACAGTAAGTGAATTAACATTGCATCCAACAATACAGTTACGCCAAAACTGTCCTCAAGAACCTTTTCGTTTTAGTGCTTCTTAAAACATTTTGTTGTAGATTGTTGAGATATAAAGCCCGACAAACTGCTCCTGTGAGATAAAGCTCCATACATCTCTGTTTCCTTCATAGCATTAGTCTTTGTTTGGGGTAGTGTAATGTGACCCTCCTCCCAAGGCTTATTTGATAACTGTGTGTATTTCCAGAAAATAATATTCTCGAATTATAGCAATATGGTTGTTTCAAAACTGTTATGTTTTTAACAAGTGTTATAAACTATATGAACCAACCTTGAGCCATTCATGGTGTATTTGCTCCTATACTCGTTCAATGTCACACTCACTGACGTCAGCCTCTGAATATAGCAATAGGAGTATTCATGCATATATTTACAGAAAAACAAACTTGGCTGTGACAGGAAATACAATATGGTCTTTAAAAGTGGAATAAATCTCCCAACATCCAGGAATATTTTAATATTTTGGCATACTTTAAGTACAAAGTTGGTGATGGGATGTGGTTAGGCTAGCCTACTGTAAAATCTCTTAGAGAGTGTCTTTTTCTCAGTTTGTGCCCCCTGCAGCACTGCTTCTCAAACTATGGTATGTGTACCACTGGTGGTACATGAGCTGCCTCTAGTGGTACATGAAGGAATCTCTTTAATATCTATTTTTTAATTAGATAAATTCATTTAAAAATATGAAATAATGTCAAAACACCACAAATTTCCAAATTAAAATACCTGATCGCTGAAATGTATTGTATGTATGCACTTTTCTCAGATCTATATTTTGCTTCCTGTTACTTCTAACAGCTAACCAAACACTCTCACACACTGTGAAAGGGAGAGACTCTCCTTCCATAAACAGCCGCAGACAATTTTGCAAACCTCTAAATCGTTATTGTTTCCTTGTTTGCCTTGTTTGCCCCCCACTACTCCTTTCCCTTTTGTGTCCTACAAACTTGTCATTCACCATCATTGTCAAAGTCACATCAGTATCACATGCCTTCTCTCCTCTACAGCCATATCACTATAACATCCCTGTCCTCCCACTCTCGTTTCATCAAACAATGTCCAGTGGGAGTGTTTCAGCTCAACCTTCATCCACAATCGAGGACTGATTCACGTCAGCAGACACAACATACAGAAAACTGTCAGTGCTTCCCATGTACAAATGTACAGTTATAACAGTCATGTTACTGTGAAAAGGAATAACAACAAAGGAATTTTGCATTTTTAGCCCACAAAAATTAAATTATGGGAATTTTGGTTGCCAAATTTACAAGGAAATTATACATTCTGTGCAAATTAACAATCCTTGTTTTTGTTTTGTTTTTGTAATTTTGTGCTTGGTGTACTAGAGTTGGCAAAATACCACATTAATTAATTTAAAATTAATTTCTGGGTGATTGTTCATTTTATAAAACTACGGCAGCCAAAGAAGAGAAGTGTTATTCAGCAGTTTACTGGTGTTCACTTGCGGTGTATCCACTTGATAAAACTCACTTTGGTCAAATAGAAAACTTTTGAAAAGAATAGTTTGTATTACTGAGACTCTCATGGACAGCAGCAGATAATAAGGTATTATCTTATATCCTCTCTGAGATGGAGTAGCTGAAAGGTTTTCACAATCACAGTCTTGTAACTAAATAACGTCCGCTGAATTTGTCCTTGAGTCAGACAGAGAGGGAATCCAAACCTCTGTCAGTCTTAGTTACTCTTGATGAATATTCAGTTGGAAGGGTAAATACATATTTTTACCTAACTTCACACTGATCTCACAATCTTTCACATTGAAAACATGGTGACAGAAAATAGACACTGTAACTTTCTGGAAAACAGGTTAAGGAACAGTTAGTAGTAGGTGTCAGCACAAAATCACAAACACTTGTTTTCCTTTGCTGAAGGTGATAGAAATCAATCAGTTAAAGGTTTGGTGGTTAGATTACCAGCTTCTCCTGTCCAGATTTGAAAATGTCAAGGCAATGATCACCACGTTTCCCTAATGAGTGCTGATCTGCCTGTGTGTGTTAAGTGTTTGCAAGTTAGCTGGACTTGCGAGATCCCTAAATCACAGGATCACATGAGAATCCTTCCTGCCAGGTTTCAATCTATGCGTCTGTGGCCGGTATAGAGCCACTGGACGAATCCGCATCCTTAAGGAAGTACTGGCAGCTACAGGGGCCGGCAGCGAGAAGATACTGTTCGTTAAACAACAATGGCGGCTCACATAGAGGTTAGCATAGAAACAGCCAGCTTCAGTTATATCAGAAGTATCAGAGTATTTCTTCGTCCAAGGAAGAGCAAAGACCAGCACTGAAGGCTATTTTCAATGGAAAAGACTTATTGTTGTTCTCCTGTGAATTATTTACTTCTCCTCTGTCCGTTTGTGTATACTGGCTATTGTCTGCAAAATATGGCTAAATACGCAGGTTTTAATTGTTGCTATTAGTTAGTTCTTATAGTTCACGAACAATACGTGGGCAATTGTGGGATTTGCTATTCAGAGCCACTTGCTCTATTACTCAATTGAAATATTGGTCTTCAACAGAGTAAATAGAATCCCTGCTTCGTGAGAATTTAAAACACATATTTGCATATTAAAACCTTGTCTCTAATTCAACAAGGGAGAGGAGTGTTTTCACACAGACACACACACACACACACAAACATAGCAAGCCTTCAGCTGGTGGCTGTCAGCTGAGTTAGAGAGGAAAAGTTAAATACTGTTGGCATTAAACACACCTTGTCCTTTGCACACAAACACACACGTAGACACACACAGAGTGAGCATCTGGCAGGAAGCTGTCATGTGATGTAAGGGTGAAGAGTTTAAGCAACAGTCTTCTGGTCTTTTGACACAATATACACTGATGACTGTACACGCACACATTCGAACTGACACATAATTACAGACATACACACACACACACACACACACACACACACTTTGTTTTCCCTACTTAACTGACTTGTGCACACAGTAAAGTCTGTTAGATGTCTGTCAAATATGCCTAAAGTAGATGCCTGCACACAAACACACACACAGACGCTGACAGAGATTGATTGGATGAGAGGAAGAAGGCTGTAAGTGTGCGTGACATTAGAGATCACCTAGGAGATGGTGAGACTGCACACACACACACACACCAGATCGACAAGAACCAGAGCAGAGCTGTGCCAAGGCAAATGAACCCATCTGAAATGCAATTCCCATGGTCTTATAAACACACACATACACACACACAAACAGGCCAGCTGAGCAGTCCCTGCTTTCTCATTACTGCAGATGGGTAGATAGATAGATGGAGGAGGGCGCGGAGAGAGGGAGGAATGAAAGTGATGGAGGGTAGCAACTAAAGACAAGAAGCAAAGGATTAAAGGAAGGACACGAAAGAGGAAGAGAAATGGATAAGGAAGGAGGAGGGGGAGGGAGGAAGGTAGTGATACGAGAGTGAAGAGGGGAAAGAAGCCAGGTGGGATCTGCAGATGATATAGAGAGAGGGAGGGATGAGAAGATGATGTGAGATTGTGTTGAGAGCTATATTAGACAGAGCAGGGTGGCTGGCTATGGCGGGGGAAATTGGTGTGTGTGTGTGTGTGTGTGTGTGTGTTGCTCTGGTGGAAATTGGTGTCGGCAGGACCCCAAATGGCTGTTTTCCTGCCTGACAGAAGATAAGAGAGAGAAAAAAATATATAAACAAGGTAGCAAGATCGCAGGAGAGAAGAAGCAGAGAGAGAGAGAGGGAGAGAGAGAGGAGAGGAATATAAACAGGCTATGAAGAAGAAGAGGAGAGCAAAGGAGGAAGTGGGGGAGTGGAAGTGAAGGGAAGATGGAGAGGAAAGATGTGAAGAGGAAAGTAGAAGAGAGTTTTTAAAAGTATTTTATTGAACTACTGGGCAAGGATACCCCCCATGAGCACAGATTCAATTTAAATGCTACATGTGAGGAAACAACTATACTGACTATAATAACCTATTATAATAACCACCAGGCCTTCAGTCATTGCTCAGGGTCCACACCCCACACCATGCGCTCTGTTATTCCTGAAAATCCAGAGGCCTGATTTAGCTAGCCCTGATTTAAAGTTAATCCGAATATGAATATTTTCCCTTCTGGCAGAGTTCCTGGGTGCAAAAACAAGTGAAAGAAAAACACTCATCCAAACCTTAAAGGCTAACACACTTCACGCCGCGGCACGGCACAAGGCTTGCCCAGGATACTTTTCCCTGTGACTAGGATCAAAGTCTGCTTTGTGTCTGTCTGGGGATATGGCCCCATACAATCCTCCACTGGTCTTCTGCTGCTCTGTTATCTGTTATATAAGTAGAATGTATATTTTTAGCACCTTCCTATATCAGATGCCACAAAAGCCATCACAATAAAAGATAAAAGGAATACACAAAATAGAAACACAATACAGGAATGATAAATAAAATCTGAAACTTATCAAGCAATGGGCTGCAAGTGCACGGAACACTAGCAGCCTTTCGGGATAATGCCTGGGCCGAAAACCACAGTCCACTTTGACTCCTTAATCCCTGCCAGAAAGAACACTTAAACCCATGTGTGGTGGACCACCTCCCGACAGCTTCAAGCTTGTCTATGCTGGGGGTTGAAAGGGACAAAAGCTGCCCTCTCCCCTCCTGCCACTCGGTGACAGCAGCACTGACAATCACCGAGGGGAAGCTGTACTCGCACTTATCGGTCAGACAGGGTTACTGTTGTGTGCCATAGCTCACAGGGCCTGGTCATCTTCATCAGATGACACAGCTTCAACCTGCCTCCCTCCAGCTGGACTGCAGGCTGGTGAGTCCAAGACCTTCCAAAGAAGTACAGAGGCTCTTCATAGAGTCACAACCCTGGTATTTCAATGGACACTCTGATGGCCTCAAAAAGCTGCCACGCCTGCAGAACCAAGCTGTAGAAGGCCCAAGTGCTTGCCATAATTCAGCTATCAAACCCTCCTCTGCAGCACTCGGGCTGTGTCCAATCAAGTCTGCAGGCAGTTTGAACACAACATTGTCTTAGGTCCTTGCCCAACTTCAAACAGAGCCACCTGCGGCTCTTTACTGCGTGTGATCCCCTCCCTAAATCTTGTTTTTAACCTGAAAAGGAGTCCAGTAAGCTTATCTTAGCTTGCACAGCAGTGTTTTTAGAGCTGGGCAGGGGAGAGGAAAAAGAAGATTCCATAGCATCAGAAACACATTTTAAATGCCACATGACAACCTTTGTGGCAGGTGACCACTTAAAATGATGGAACATTGGGGCAACCTAGCTCACCTGGTAGAGCTGGTGCCCCATGTACCAAGGATGCATCCATGCTGCAGCGCCCATGGGTCTGAGTGCAACCTGTGGCCCTTTTGCTTTGTGTCATCCTCTCGTTCTCCCCTTTTCCTGTCCTTTTGAATAAAGGCAAAACTTTTATGTTATAATGTTACTGTATTAAGACTGTTATGTTCAGCTAAGGCAAAAGGGACTGTTAATTGCGGTCACTGTGTTTTCCAGGATGTCAGTGAATGTGTGATATGATTAGAAGCCGTTCAGTCATCTCATCGACCAGTGTTAGTGATTTGTCTAGCGTATCTGTGATTGAGAGTTAGGGAGGACGGTTGTTAACCTTCAATAACTCATGTTAATGAAGTGAGATTCTAGTGCGGGGAGCATACTGTACACAGTAGCCAGGGTTTTATATTTTGGAGGTGACTATGGCCCACAGTAGCCTGTATTTTGTTCTCTGATAACAAGCAAGTGAGACTAGCTATTATCTCATAGCTTCTTACTGAGGGACACTACAGTATTATCATGTGAGCATAAAGACACTGATTGCTAAGATGCTGGTGTAAGAAATCTATGTGTGACTGTTCAGGAAGCTTTTCTGCTTCAATATAACGTTGAGACAGCAAAAGCCTGGAGGTAGAGACTGTGGCCTGTGACAGTGGTCAGAGGTCAGATCCAATCCCAAGATGCTTTGTGGCACGAGGCACAAGGAAAAGCTGCCCTGTGTTTTTCTCCCTGTCAGCCTCTCTCTGGCTTCAGTCTCACCTTACAAGTTGACCCATGTCTCAGCACAGTGAAGACACACAATCACACACACACACACACAGCAAACATCTAAAACCTGCTTTAAGGAACAGACTCTCACACAGAATACAGAATAAGATGCTTACTTATTTATCTGTATTGTTTATTTAAATGCATACAAAGTAAATAGCAAGTCAAACTTTTTATGGTCTCAATATCTTAATCCATCCAGAGCTTTAGTTGGTTGATTGATATTGTTAAAAATATTAATACATAAATTGAAACTAGAGGGGGTGTGACAGCATGACTGTGAATGTACATTTAAATTATCATATACAGTATATAAATGAAGCAGGGGCCTAGGGGACAAATTCAGAAGGACCCTCAATGTTTAGTATTAATGATTAAATATGACCTATAAATGCATTCCTATCTTAAATAACTTTAGAGTAATAATTAAGGCTGCAAAATGGCCTTTTATTTAACATTTAATTAAGCAAACTGTCTGTATTTATAGAATACACCAATATAGCTCTGAACACTACACACAAAACATCTTCAAGACAGATTTTGTCCCTCATATTTCCTTGAGTATATAAGTATATAACCCCTGATGTTAGTATTATATTTTTTTATTAAATTAATTTTTTTTGTGTGTGTGTTGAATGTTGTACATATATTTATGTTGTTGGTATAATATGTCATTTGTATATCTGGAGTATGTAACGAATATAATTTCCCTCTTGGATTATTAAAGTATTTCTGATTCTGATTCTGATTCTGATATGAATGCACAATACAATTATTTACATATGTAAAGTGAATTATACAACAAGTCATCTAAAATAAATAGAATAAAAACATAGAAGCTGATTGTCTGTGCCTTCCAAAACCATAACCAAAAAAAAAGAAAATTCATTGACTGTTGCAAACCAGAAACCAACAGTAGTCAACTATGTTTTGTTGACCTATCCATTTACTGCAACTTACTTAATAATAACATCAACTGACTTCCTGCTTTGCTTCCCTAAAGGAAAGGTAAGGAGAACAAATTAATAAATATGAACTATACAGGGTTGCGCCCCTGTTAGTTCATGCACAGTGATTGTATTTCCTGAAATGTTTATTTTCAAAAGTAAGAGGCCAAGAAAGAGAGAAAACACAACAGCTGAGAAAATCCAGCCAGCTACTTCAGCTAGACACTTTTGTTCCTCATAGCACTCAGCTGTTATCCAAATTGATTTTGTCCCAGCTACCATTCCCCACCTCTGCTAAAAGCAACACAGCCTACCTTTAAAAACAGACAGCCATATGTAATGGCCGTAAGGCAGGGGGAAAAAGAAGAGGAAAAATTGGCGCTTTCGCTCCCTTTCAGCGGTGAGTAGATTGCCCTTCACAGTCTAATGAGTTCTGAAGGAGTTGAGCATAAAATGGAGGGAGAGACATTCACAGGCCAGCAGGCTGACTCATAAATAACACACCTGAGAGCAAAAAAGGGAGGAGGGAGATGGGGGGTGGGTGGCAGAGATAGGGAACCTTTAAAAAAGCAGTAAAAATATATATATCAATGCACACGAAAGCAAAGGCCTGTTGCAGAGTGCAAAAAGAAAGACACCTTTCAATTTACTGTACAGATGAACACAAATATTTTGCTGTTATTGTGTAAAAAAACACATACCTTGGTGAATTTTAAAGCTTCATTCATTGATTTTTTTGTTTGTTTGTTTTTGGCAACTAGGGGGCGGAGGAACTCGATTAAAAGCTGTTAGACACAGGTTTGATATTCAAAGCATTCATTTGGTATTAGATTTCTGTCCACTTGCATCCAATACTTACTCTCCAATAAGCTTGAGTTTGGTCCTAACACCTGAGGGAAATATCTGCCTCTATAGCTGCTAAATGCTGCACTTTCCTGTCTGTTGTTTGGTGCTGGGCAAGTAGCATAAAGTAAGATTTTGCACTGGAAACAGCTGCCTGCGGCTGCTGGAGTCAAGTTTGATGAGTGAGACTGAACCATACAGTCAAAGCTCTGGATTGAGTTGAAAAAATGATGGCTCATAATACATTCAAAATACTTCAAAAACAAAGGCAGTTTTGTGTATTTCCATCACATTTGTGAGACCAGTTCTTACCAGTGTTGTGCAGGAACAACCTAAGCAACCTAAAAGAGCGCCCTTAATTGAACGTGCCCATGTTTTTGGTGAACAGTAAACTTAAAATATATGTTTGCAACTAATGAACAGCGGAGCCATTTATTTTGGCGCAACGCTGAAGGCAGAGGAAATCTAACCAAGTCAAATTCATTTTTAAAGCATCTCACTTAAAACTTGTGAACTAGTTAATTTTAATCTGTGTGAACTGAACTTTGAGCTAGCTGTTGTTTACTGTGAACTTTCCCATCACTGGTTCTTACTATGGACCGCATTGACATTCAGGTAGCTGCGATAAAGTTGAGGAAGACATAAAGATGGATGGATTTATATGAACGTACACATAGATGCAATCAAAAAAACTGGTGTGCATACAGAGCGAACAGGAACAGAATGAGAGACAGGGGAGCAGTGGTATTTCCATAAGTAGTTTGTCTACATGGATGCACACAAATGCATGTTCTTATGCATGAACACAGAGCGGGAGAGAAAGACAGTCAGAGGTAGAGCATGGAAATGGCCCGGCATATGCTAGGTAGTTTACATGTAGCCGGAAGGACTGAGAGTCACTGAGGCGGAGATAGCAGCAGACAGCAAGACAGACTGAGGAGGAACATGACACTGCATACAAAAAGCTCAGCAAGAACCTTGAGAAAGAAAATAAAGTAGAGCCTGGTTTCATTTTAAAGGTGGGTGGATAAGTTCTAAAGTTCAACTGAAATTAAATTGCTTTTGATTTTTTTTGGAGGGTCGGTCTGCTGCATCATACATGTCTGCTCTATAAATCACTTGTCCTGTGTTCTCCTTTCATAATATTTTTTTTTGTTAGTTTTGCATTAATTTGACAGGAATACCGTTAAGGTATCCATCTACACAGATGAAGACCTTATTTCGATACAGCCAATCAAATCTTGCATAAAGCACTGATGTCATTATGGTATCCTGTATCACAGGCTGAGCAGACGGTCACACTGAGCTAGATAGCAGCAGGGGAGATCTATGGAACTGAAATATACTACAAATATTCTCTCATGAAGATTTTTAGCTTTGTCTTAGCTCCCTGCAAAAAAAACCAAAAAGAAAATGTCTGTGTTGTGAAAAGCCTGAAAAGGTCATGTCAAAATTCTGCCAAAGTTAAACCCAATCTAAACTTTTGAGGTTTTTATTCAGTTTTTATTCAATTTTTTGATGATAGTATATTAAACATGTCAGCAAAGAGGGAGCTGTTCTGTTACTTAGTTGCAGCTGCCAGATACTTTGGTTTTTACTTTAAATGATTCTGAGTATTTTGAGTCTATTTAACATGCATGTTTTACACATCAAATAGGACAATAATCCATATTTTCTGTCTGTTGTTGTGACAAACAAGAGGCACCCCAATGCAATCAACTGTGACAGGAATTTATGTAGTTGTTTTCACGTCACAACCACACACTCAATTAAATTTAAAACTTTGACAAGAATACATAAATCGAGCTGTCGTGTACAAATCTTATTATGAATGGTCCATGTGTTTTCTGTGGTCTGTGCATTTAAAGCCATAAAACATATCTCTGGACATCAAAGAAACTCTTAAAAAACTATGGAAACGCACAAGTGAATGTTCACACTGAAACACACAGTATGTATAACACAGACTGTATTTGCAAATGATCTAATTATTCACCATTGTTCATGAAATAAAGACCTCTGTTTCTAAATAACCACACAGCACTGATTGTGAGGAAAAGCAAAAAGGTTGTTGTTAGTACAGAAAATATTCATGTCCATATACCTTTCATATAATGAATGGACAACAGTCTTTTTGTAATAGTTTCTGTAATAGTGTCAGTGCACCTAAATAAATGAAGTAAAAGGTCCACCAGACCTCATAATCATCCCTTCTTTTCATCCCTTTTGAGTGAAAGAAAGCAGTTAATGACCTCTCTGCCGTCATGGTCACACAAAAGGCCAGACGAAAAGGGAGAATCAGCACTCAAACACCTTTCTTTTCTGCTCTCCCTACATCCGCACAAAAGGTCTGTATGATATGAAATAAGGCCTGAAAAGAGCTGAGAAGGTTCCCAGAAGCTGGTCAGTTTCTCTGTGCTTTTTTAGGTTTTCACATGAAAAGGCTGCAATACATGCGCAGCAACATTTGTGATTTTCAAAATCAGAATCAGTTTTATTGTCAATTAGGTCTTCACATACAAGGGATTTGCCTTGGTATATTGGTGCATAACAATAAACATAAAACAAGAAATACATAAATAAAGATTAAAACAAGTGCTGCAAGTCAAGTCCAGAAATCAAGTCAAGAAATTAGACAGTAATATATGGAAACATTTTATAAAGACAAAATGGAAGGTGTACAGTTTGTGCAAAATATTGTCCATGTCCATGAGTTCTTTGTGAGATGCTTGTGCACATTTGTGTCCTGTAGTTTTAATAGAAAATGATGAACAAAAGATCTTTACATTTTAGTGGAGTTGGTGTTTTCAGATACGGTCACAAGAAACACAGTTACACACACACCAAGTTGCGTGTAACTAACATAGACACAAAATAATAAATTATATGAATATTGAAATCATTGTATTATATTATTTAATTTAACCTTTATTTAACCCATTGAGATTAAGAACATATTTGTTGTTATATGAACATAGCCAATGCATATAAAAATGGTTAATTAGTGAACAGAAACATTTATTTTGTACGGGAAAGAAACAGAGAAAGCTTTGTGTGGGCGCATGTGGAGCCTTTGCTTTATTATTTTACTCTCTTACATCAGTAGGTGCCCAACTTAAGTTACTCTTGGTGTTTTGCGTTAATCGGGTGGTGGTGGCCTGGGATGGTATCAAACTCCCGGCCTGAATTTTTGTCCCAGTCCGCCCCACTGAAGAAGTACGTCTCTTTTCCGGAACCCGCCGTCCACTCTGAAGCCTCTGGCATGGTGGCATTGCTAAAATGTTTTGTTCACCGGGAACTTCCAAACCGCAAGTAAGTCTGTTCATCATTCAGAGTGGACGGCGGGTTCCGGAAAAGAGACATACTTCTTCAGTCTGCCCATATGCAAATTGCATGCAAACCACGCTCTACTTGCCCCTCCCCTCAGACCCCTCCCTCTCGACGCCAAAACAGTGACAGAAAGTTGAAACTGAAAATCAGTGACACTGAAAAAAAAGTGACATTGTAAAAAAATCTGTCACTGAAAAAAAATTGACATTGTAAAAAAATCTCAAGATTGTCATTGCAAAACACAAAAAAATCCCAATAAAATAAAATAATAAGGTTTTAAGATTTTAATTATTTTAATGAGTTTCTTTTTTCAGTGCCAATACATCTGTTTTCAATACAAATGTTTCAATGCTAATGTTTCCTTTATCAGTACTGGTTTTGTTTTCAATGCCAAATTTATTTTTGGATGCCAAATTTTAAAGTCACCATTCTGGCTCCATATTTCTGGATCTGCTAGCGTTCTTTCTGTGCTTGGGTCCTTCCCATCAGTCTTATCAGAAGCCTAGCCTTTGGTATTTCTGTCTATAACCACCAATAAATAATAAAGCCCAGAAAGTACTGCCAGTGCAAACCAAGAAGTAACCACACTGGCCAGCTGGTAGAGTTTTAACTGAGCCACTGGCTTTTAATTGGAAAAGGTTAAGGCATAGTGGTAGAAGTAGGTCATACAGACTGACAGGTGTGTGTGTGTGTGTGTGTGTGTG
>JAGRRF010011991.1:20495089-20505658 GCA_019097615.1 Morone chrysops
AATCCATGGCCGTTCTCGGCTTCCGTACAATACCACTCTCGTATTTATGTTAAATTTTACAAACCCCCCTGCTGTAGTCCATAGCACTGCCTATTGCACTTATACACTATTACTTTTGACTTTGATCAAATCATTACATTACATATATATTAACATATATATGTATGGTATATATACATATATATATACACCAGTCAGCCATAACATTATGAGCACTGACAGGTGAAATGAATAACACTGATTATCTGGTTATCATAGCACCTGTCAGTGGGTGGGATATATTGGGCAGCATCTCCAAAACTGCAGCTTTTGTGGGGTGTTCCCAGTCTGCAGTGGTCAGTACCAATCAAAAATGGTCTAAGGAAGGAAAAGAAGGTGAACCGGAGACAGAGTCATTGATACCCGTGTGGTCAGATCCAACAGACGAGCTACTGACAGGTGTGGCCAAACAGTAAGCAGCAGGAGCCTTGTCTTCCACACTGGACGTCAATTTCCCTGCTCACTGTTGTTTACTGGTGCACCTTCTTCTGCAGGTTGGGGGTGAGTTTGGTTTTGAGTTCACATCCCTCTCTGTTTTGGTCCCAGTTTGATTTTACCACACCATTACAGTCTTCTGATTTCTGACCTTTGGATTTAGTTTAGTTTTTGTTTTACATTGTTTATATTGTGTTTTCATTTGGTTTCGGCAGTGGTGGTAGTTTCCTTCCTGTGGTCTCACACCGATACTGAATGAATGTATTTAAAATTGACCAGCGCTACATAGTTCAACAGTTAAAGGGTTCAATGAAGTAGAACAAAAAGCTGGCAGGACCTTCAGATGAAGGTGCTGAAAGTTGGACAGGAACCAGAAACCAGCAGTTTATTTAATGAAGCTTCATTCCATCTCTTTTCACCATTTACGGTTTGTCTGCCAACAGATTCTCTTCCAAGGTAAGCTGAGATCTGACCTTTCATGCAAATTGTTTGATTGTGTTTTTGCTAGTTTGTGTTATATTGTATTTATTTTACTGGATTGGATACAGCACATATACAGTCTGTTAGGTAGGGTGTGGGTGGAAAAAGCAAACTGAACTAAGAAACAAATTTGTGTTTCAGAAGCAGTATTTTCAAAGGGAACGAAAAATCACTGTTCACCCAACATCAATTTAAGCAATACAAGTTTCTAACAAAATATTGGTTAACAGTTCGTTTCACAAGCTCCTCTATGTGTTTTGTCACCTCCCCTGCACACAGTTGTTTCATCCACCAAGGAGATTATGTTTTTGGTCCCATTTGTTTGTTTGTAATTTAGGAGTATACTTCAGAAACTTGTTAACAGATTTCAATTAAGTCTGGTGGAAACTCGGGCCACTTGCCAAGGAATAAGTGATTAGTTTTTGGTGCAGATCCAGGATTTTTTTTAAGACTGAGAAGGGGCACTTTTGAACATTTTTCCTTTCTTCTCATGAACTGTGGCACTTTCTTAATTTCAACTTTAAAACTTTCTTGCATACATGTATGTCCCTATGATTGTGTATTATTATGTGTATTCTGATCCAGATTTTAGAAAATAAACATTTATTTTTTATTATTAAAAGAAGTTTAGAAGATTGTGCAGCCTCTTTCTTCTTTCCTCAGACCCTCAGACATTAGTATTTGCTTTCCTTCAGGGGCTCTGTGCAGATTCAGGCATTGATTACAACAAGGCATTAAATGCTCAACAATATATCACCGTTTGACTTGACCAACATAAATCTGCTCAAGCTTGAACTTACTGGTGGTGGTGCTACTTTTCATTCACCACACATCAGAGAAAACAGCAGGAGGCTGAGTCGTCTCCTGCAGAGCCTCTTCCTCCTGAACGAGCTTTACCCCGAAATCTGGACCGTCTTACGATCCATTTCTCTCTGCTGCTCCCCAGAATAAAACTAACTCATCGCTGCTGCAGACAGTAAGACTCGCACTTCTCGTTGTCATAAAAGCGGGCATTGCTTTTAAAGTATTTACATTCCTTCCTTGGAAATTTACCCTTACCTTAAGGTGACAGTATGTTTCAAACAGAGTTCTTGTCGAATCATCGTACAGCATCTTCCCCCACACCCTCCAACATCAGAATTACTAACAATTCCAATTTTTCAAAACCAACAATCTGACAAGCAAGCACATTTCATGCAGCGAGACCAGGTGTGTGAAGGTGAGAAAGTAAGGCAAGACTTAAACATCTATCTCAAGCCCTCTTTTTTCATTCCTCACACAGCTGCTTGTCGTTTTTTATGTGAAAAAACGAGTGCAACAACATGAATGCCTTTGAGACTTTCCAAAAGGGTACACTATAATCCCCATTTGTACAATTTGTCTTGTCTCACCTGTTTCTAAGACAGCAGGCTTTTCCCCATCACTGTGGAGTATGACCATTTGTGTGTACACTATTGCCTTTGGACATGCTTTGTACAAACTAGGTTGTTTGAAGCATACTGAAACCTTTATAACTCCAAGCAGGCCTGTGTTAAAACGACACAGCATGATGTTTAAGGTATCAGAGAGACAACCATTTTACAATGCTGACAAGTTATTACAGTGGCAACTTTTAGATTTTTTGTCTTGACAATGGTGAGGTAAACTGTACAAATGCAGAATTCAGATTACAAATGAATCCACCTGGAATGTGGATAATCCATTCATTAAACTGACTAGTGCATAAATAAAGATTAATAATATAAATAAATTGAGGTTGTATAGCAGTAAACAACTATTTGCTATGTAAAGTGATAGTGGTATCCTGTGCAGAGAATGACGACACACTCCCTTTACCTGTGTTGCTATCAGCCTTTCTGTGTTTACAAATCTGGTCTGGTCAGCATGTTGTGCATGAGTCCCTCTATGTACAACTGAGGAGAGTGACTGTCGGGAAATTAAGTTTTTTTCCAACCAAACCAGAGTTGGTGTTTGTTGGAACAGTGGAGAGACTTACAAGGAGTTTAATTTTGTTTCTCTCCACTTTCAATGAAGTTAAGATAATGATATGCAAGGTAAAATTGCTGTTTTTTTCTATGAAGTGAGCGACAGCGATATTCATCCGAAATTGTGACATTTAAAACTTAAAAATATCTCAAGTTGTGTCCATCACATTGACAGATCAATTCTGAACCTTTCATCAGTCATTAAAGTCTTCAGAATAAGTTTGATTGAGGATGAAGACAGCACACAGACAGGAAGGAGAGCGACAGTGTGGAGACAGAGAGGGAGGACAGCTCAGCCTCTGGTTGCCGCAGTGCCAAATGCAAGATGTTGACAGAGAGTTGCGACAGCCTGGGGATGTACCTCCAGTGGAGAGAAGGAAGGAAGGAAATGAGACAAAAGGAGCAAAAGACAAAGCAACAACAGCATCAAGCTTTGCAGGACCAGAAAGCTCAGCAGGTGAAACTTGTTCTTGACACCTTGGACCCAGCAGTTCTTTTTTCTTTGTTTACTTTCAAATGAGAGGACCACCAAATCATTCTCATTGCATGATGACTCTGTCTTGTGTTGTGAATTTGGCAACAAATGGAATAATAAAGCTCAAGGTTTCCATGTGTAATTTTTAGCGGATGACAGATTAAAAACAAAAAAAAAAAGGCCTATGAAAAATACAGACATGGTGTGGAAAGACCTAAGGAATATCAATCTGAGCCTGTGAGAGGCATTAATTGTACTTTGACAGGAAAAGTTGTCCGAGAGGAATAGATTCACAGTTATTTTCTCATCTAACTTGGCAAATTAAAGGTTTACTTAGTCCAAAACAGTGTTGTTAATTGTTGGACTGTGGAAAGAGTTTTCAGATAACCTGCTAATTAAAATGACTGGTTTTGTCAATGGAGTCTGGTCTGTGGTAGTGCCCAATATTTTGTTCTGAGATGCTGGTGCTCTAGTGCAACAACTGGTGTTAATTTCGTATATTGATCCCTGAACTGGTTGTTGCAAAGCGTTTGTCTTACTGTTACTCTACAGGTTAACAGTAGTTTAGCCAGTTTTAATATTGTTTAAATTCTGCTACAGCAGTTGAAACTACTGTCAGGGGTTGACAACAGTCTGACCATAAGGGCCCTCAATGGCTGTGCCAGTGCTTTTCATCATGTCACACAACTGCAGTTCTCCTTTCAGTCTTGAAGTGATTACATAGGCTACACGTTCGACTAAAACCTTTGATTTAACCTAAAAACCTGTGATACTGTGAGTGCTACCTGTGCTCTATATCATGAGTGAAAGACTCAATTTCCCAAATAAAAAGGTAGGTTTCCAAACTGTTTCAGTTTAGCATCAGTAGTTTTAAAACACAGCAACTAAATGAAAAGTGTAACCTTTTTTTCTCTGACCAAAGCAATTTGTGGGGAAATAGTCCCACTCTTGCCACGTAGGGACCATTTATTGGACCACAACCCATTTTGTTTACTGACCCATAGTATAAGAACCATTTTAGCAGAGAATCAGACAGGACCTTGGAGTGTGTGAGCTCAACGTTGGCTGCAAACCAGGAATGAAGGCTTCACTTGATGTCACTTTAATCTACACTTTTTATTCCTTGTCTGCTTTGTTCATCAGAGGATCCACCTCTTCAAAGCCTTTTAGTTTTCGTCCAGGCCTGCACAAACTTGATCCATTTGACTTTTATTTAAGCGCAAACAGATAACATCTGCAAGTGTAAATTTGCCCGGAAAGAGTGGAAAAAACTCAAGCGACCTTGCGGGAGGGATGCAGACACAGACAGAAAATTGCCTTCAAAATGAAGTGCATTAAAGAATCCATAATGGTTTTCTCTCAATGCTGATATTTCATTATTCAAAATCTAAAAAAATATGTAAAAGTTAGAGACGTTTTCATGAATGATTCATAAAGGATAGCTTGTTGCTATTGTCTGCTGCATTTTATTCATACATGTTCAAATAATATCAAGATTCATTATCTTTTTTATCAATTTTCTCTATGTTTAAAAAATAGCCAACAATATTGATTATAAGTCTAAAAATGTGAGCATAAGCCTTTGTTTTATATCACTCAGTCATTCAATAGTCTGCTTTTAAAAAATTAAATCAACTAAACCTACCACTCTATAACAGCTGCTTTATTCTTTACCTGCCTGCACGTTCAAGCATGTATAGGGTCTCATTGTTTCAACTCATTGTTGTTGGCATGTGCAGAAACATCATCATCCGACCTCATTACATGAAGACAAAAAAAAAGGTCCACATAAAGTCTCAAGTTTTAATAAATAGAATAAGCTTTGTAGTCATGTTTTAGCACATATCAAAATATGCTGGAACACAAAAAAGGACAAAAGATATGAAGCTGTGAAGCTCCAGTTGATTTTTCAGACTACTGCAATCCAACAAATCCTATCAAATATGACAACATGAAGAATGTCTCTGATAATACAGATTTTTAGCTTTAAGCATGTGTCAAAAGAAAGGTGCTAACAGTTTAAATAACAATCTGTTTTATAAATGAGGCACTGTTGGTGCTCAACATGAGGCAACCTTGCAGCAGGTTTCATCAGTGTAATCTGGAGCCTTATTTGGTGTGCTGGAGCCTCTTGGCTGCTGTCACACATAAGTTAGATATAATCAGGTGAACCAGCACTCATTGTTTGCTGGCATGTAAGCCTGTGATTCAGAGAGATTTACCTTGAAATTCTCCTCACTCACCGCATTCTTTAAGCCAAAGCTGGTCTGATGGACGTGATACAGGAAGGATGGATGTAACTGAACAAAAGCTATTTATTTTACAAAATAAATGTCATTCTTTCAAAAGCAGACAGTGTCTTTGTTGCTATTTAAAGATTTATTTTGTGATTATGTGCATGTTGAGTAAGTTAAGTGAAGGGCATGGATACTTAATTATAGAATATAAAACCATGGCTTTCATCACAATTGCATTTGACAGTTTCCTGTGAACAATAAGACAAAATAATACATTTCTATTTTCATTTTTGTTTAGTGGAGAGGCAGTGATTAACACAGATTAAAAGACAACAAATTAAATATAGTTTAACACAATAAAACACACCAGAAAACAGAAAGAAAATAAAGCAGCAGGTTGAGCTTTGAGAGAAGAATGTTGGCAGGAAACTAGAAGCTAAACATGTCACAATTCTGAACTGTGGTTTATTCCAATTTCTGGTGCCTGCTGCCTTGTTTTGTTTACCGGTCCCAATCATATAAGGCATGCAGCTCCTGACCTTACTTGCACAGTGTGTAGTTTTGTTCCTCCTCCAGTTTAACTTGTTTTCTTCTTTGAGTGAACAGACTGAAAACAAATGTCTAAATCTACAAAGGAAAAAAACTGTGGCCTTGGAGAGGAAGGAAAGTTGCAGTGTCTATTAAAGGAACAAATGTTCTGAAACATGACTGTCTATCTGCCGTGACAAGTTATTATTTAAGAGACCATGAACAGTTTGATGTATGATGACAAACTTTCTTTGTCAACTTTGGAATAACATTGCATCTTGCATTTAGTATAAAGAAGTCCAGATGTGGCAGTGGTGGGGTGGATGGATAGCTCAAACAAACACAGGAGTTTAGCCAGGGAGAGTGCTGTTCATGTACTGGTAACTAGTAACTCAAGTTATGTTAAATTGTGTAAGTGACGTTTTATTAATCTACGTAAGTTACATCAGCAATGAAACGTAACTTACAACCTTTTCCTAAACTTAACCATGAAGCTGCAACATTAGTAATGCAAGGTTTATTTTGACAGAACACTAGATATTTATAGTTGTTAACTTAAGTACACTACAGGGGTACCTACAGCGTTATTTTGTATATTGTATGTATATTCTATAGCTGAGGGCCACTGACTAATGTCTAATACCTGACAGAAAAATGACATTGCTCATCTTTTTGACCATGGCTTTTTATCAATTGCAGCTGATGTAACTCACTGTATGTTACCTGCTCAGCGCCAAACGTCATTAGCTGGTGTAGACATTGATAACTCTAGCCATAAAGAGCCAGATATTTTTTTCAGCAGATTATAGAGAGTATAACAGCTAAAAAAGAGAGTGAATATTGGAATTAAATTCAGCCGTGCCTCTGTGTCTGCTGGATGTGCAACCAGAACAACTTTAAACGGTCAGAATATGTCAAGCTGAGTTTGTTAGCTTGTGGCCAAAAAAATCTAAAAAAAACGAAAAGCCAGTCAGTCAGAAAGATCCAAAATGATGATTTCACCAGAGTTATAAAATAATAATGTGATAAACAATCTAATAACCCTGGAATGTGTCTTGCAAAACCTTGTGGGGTTTTTAGCTGGTCAACAAATGAACTGACACACCACAGGAGAAATTACATGATGACATGACACATTTAGAAATACTGTCAGAACACAGGCAGACTACCATATGCGAACACTGTCATTAGGACTGGAATGAAAACCGGTACACTCCTGGGTCTGGATGACATAGTTGAGAACAAGCGATGTAGAGGACATGCTTATGTTGAAAAGCTAAAAAACCTCCTTTCTGTAGTGAAGAGAGAGAGGCTATTATGGCTGAGCAGGAAAAAGCCCATTTCTGCTACATGATTTGACAAATATCCCATGATGCTGTAAGGGAGGACAGAGCTGGGTTTGTTCTCTCGCTGGAACAAAATAGGCCAGAGCGGAAGAGAGCAACAGAGAGAGGCAAAAACTCAGCTTCCAGGAAAAGCCCATCGCCATCCCAGAAAACTGCGCCTGGAGCGGCGAAATGCAGAAGCCTGCAAAAGCTGCCCTGCAGCGCTGCTCTCCAAATGCCAGCTAGTAATATGCCACCTGTTTAAAGCTGCAAATTCGACATCCGCGAGCAGAGCGCTGTGCTTCCCTGCGCCAAGCAAAGCCTTTATCCACAGGAAACCACTAGCTTAGTGGAAAAGACTGACCACCAAGGATGAGCTCTCAGGCCTCACACACTTCAAATACAGATCACACTCCTCCTTCTTCTTCTATTTGTGTCTCTCCTAACTGTCAGTGTGTGTGTTTTTTCAACCAGCTGTGCTCAAGCCAGTGCACAGCTGGCTGGTCAGGGTTTAAAGAATTACCCACGTCACCTTGCCATGTGAAGTCCAGCTCGCTGAAGGGAGGGAGCCTTTACATCTTTATCTCCTTCTTTTTTTGTCTTTCTGAATCTCGCTGCTATTTTAACGTATGTCCTCAATCTCCGTTATCTCAGCAAATAACACTCTTGTTTTTGTGTTTTGCTCCAGCACACACTCAATGAGAATAAAACACTCTTTTCAAACTGTTGTAGTTTCCCAATCCTGCTCCCCTCTTCTACTCGTCTTTTTCTCTCCTCTCAAATCAAATAAGCTTTATTTGTGATATAACTGCAACAAATAAACACTAATCCAGTATGGTAAAATATTGAATGAAAATACGATCACAGATGTTACCGCATCTTCTCTTATCTCTTCTTGCTCTCATCTTTTCCCTCATTTTCTTTTTCTTTTTGATAACTATTGGCAAATTCAGTGAGGCAGGATTAATTGTATTTCAATGTCTATTACTGCCAGTGCTGCTTAGTTCAGGCCAGCGTTGTAGGTGAGGAGAAGAAAGATAGAGGGAGGGAAACAAAAAGAAGGAGGGATAGGAGAGAAAAGGGAGTAAAGGAGGTAGAGACACAGAGTGAGAATGGGAGAGGAGAGGGGATAGGAGAGAGGCTGGTTGTATAGGGGGGAGAGGGAGATGTTGAACACTGAGAGAAAAAACTGCTCCCTGCTGTCAGCCAGGATGTCCAGACTGTCCGTGCCCCTGACATATCCCCCTTGTCTCAGCACAATCTCAGGCCTCCTGCTGAACAACCCCCTCCCCGCCCTCCCCATCACACACAAATACACACAAATACACACATTCCCCCAACAGCATGAGGAGAGTTGCACACCAAGGGCAAAACCTCTGTGACCTCCAGAGTCAAGCCATCATCTGCTTAAAACGCACTAGCCGCTGTGTGTTGTGTGTGTAGATAGATACTGTAAGAGTTGGTATTACATGTACAGCCAACAAACTAGTATAAACTCAAAGTTCATTTACTTTCCTGATCCTTAGCTTTTGACCATATCTCACTGTCTTCATCAACAGATAGAATCAACGATTGTTTTATCATGTGATAAATTATCATGTGTAACACAAAGCCATGAATAAACAATAAACTACAATAAAGTAATTTTAAAAAATAGACCATACTCTAACTTTAAATATGTATATGTATGTATTTAAGTATGTAAGTGCACAGCACATTGTGTGTATCAGGAGGCAGGCATATGTTGTCAACAAACACCTAAATATTCAATCTGTTGGTGACGGAGTTTTTTAATTTTACCATCCACTTTAAGTACTCTTACTTTAATGGCATGTAACTCTCGAGCCCTGGAGTGAAATGCAGGTAGAAATCCTGTGATAATAGCTGCATGTTAAGTTTTGTGAGCACCTCCTGGCATCACAGCTGATTCTCACTTGTGTTGTGATTGAGGCAAAATCTTGGTTGTGGTGTCACCTGGCACTATCAGGAACAAAATGTTCACACCGCAGAGAGCTGCTAAGTAATGACTGCTACCCAGAGAGTGACCCCCCACCACTGAATTCCCCTTAAGATTAATGTGGAAGTAAACTGCACCCAAAGCAATAAGAAAATAGGGAAACAGTTGGAAATAGAAAACAAAATTGACAATTTGGAGCTCACTACTGAACCTACTAGAGGCTAATAGGCTCTAGAAATCTTAACAGAAAGGGCCTGAAATAAAAGGCAAATAAATTATTGTTATATCTCACTCTATTTGCATTTTATTTGATGGTATGTCTCATGATAATACATAAATGTAACTGCAAAGGCAGCTACTGCTAACCAGAGTGACCAGTAGACGCAGGCTGCCTGCATTACCTTGGCTGTTCTGGGCGAGAAAAACGGATCAGAAAACAACTGAGGGCACAGCCTGGAGCAGAAGGAAATGTTGGCACCATGCAGCCAGCACTAAGAGAAAAAGCAGAGCTCACATAAAACCACTGTGTCAACAAAAATACATCAACAAATAGTGAATATAGAAAGAAAGAAAAGTCAATGGGGTGATGGAGGAACAGTGTCTTTCACTGCCACTGTGGAGCATAAGACTAACAGTGAGTACTTTGTGGTGTGTTGCATTTAAATTATGAATAAAAAAATAATATTTCCCAGAAATTATAGACAATGTTTCTGCAGTGCTACTGTATTACTACTGTATGTCAATTGCAGAAGACACAGAACCTGCTGTAGACCACCTAGTCAACAGAAATTCAAGGATAGACCTCTTGAGAAGAACCGTCCTGTTTCAGGATACAACTAAATAAACTGTTGCAGGAACAGGTTGACATTTTGGGAAATAAGCTCCACTCTTTTGCCCAGAGTTTAATGGGAAAATTCCACTGTCATATCTGTGCTTTAAGTATAACGCTGCAGCCAGGATGTGCTTTATACTAAGCTATGCTAATAGCTTAGCATAAAGACTGTAAGGGGCCGTTCAGATGTTGCGTAATGATCCTTTTATCCGAGGTGTTTAAAGGACAATTCCGGCGCAAAATGAACCTGGGGTTAATAACACTTATTTACCGAGT
>JAGRRF010011991.1:20538904-20568227 GCA_019097615.1 Morone chrysops
TTGTTCAGAAGACTTCTATGATGTCACATCCTGTTGCTCATGCCACTTAAGGATCGGTTTATACTTTAATTTATAGTTTTATATCTTCTAATATTAAGAATATTAGTAATACTTTTATTGTGATATTCTTTGTTCTCTGATTTTGCACTACTTTGCCCTATTGTTGCTGTGTCAACCTGAATTTCTCTTAAGGGGGATAAATAAAGGAATATCTTATCTTATCTTATCTTATCTTATCTTATCTTATCTTATAAGGAAGGGCGAAAACCCAGTGGCTTTATTGGAAGTGCAATTGTAGGTGTGGACAAGGTGTCCAATTTGCTGACTCCACTTTTTCTTACTGTTTGGCTCCCTAGGTCCCTAGCATGTTTAATAATGTCTTATTAAATCTCTCAGGCTGGAGATCCCCCTGAGGATGTTAAGGCATAGTTCTTGATTTCTCAACCCAAAGCGCACTCAGTACCTCACAGATAAGGTAATCTCTCAAAGTTCTTTCCTTAATCACTGTGTATTCTCTTTGGCAATCCATAATGGACAAAGTATTTTTCCAGTAACACTTTTGCTAACCATATAGGCTTTTTGGTCTGTTGTTGGAAAGGCTTGAGTAAAGCATGCATAGTGATTGGTAATTACCAGGACATTTTCTGTATTGGTCGAGTCTGGTTCAATGAACAAAAAGTCCATACATACAAGGTCCAGTTGTCCTCCTTGTTGTATCTTTAACCAGTCCGCCTCTCTCAAATGCAGAGGGCAGATTTTTGTGTGGCATTTCCATGTCTTAGAGCTGACTATACCTCTCCAATGCCAGGATTGTCTTGTTGAACATTTGACAGCTCAGCAGGACTCTAAACAGGCATCTCCTTGACATTCAGTGATAATTTACAGATTTTCACAGATGTACAAAAACTCTTGCAGCCAACATTGTGTTTTTGAGCACACAACAGGCCCCAGGGATATACAGAGGATGCCTATGCAGGAAAATTTTACATTGGTTTCATGTCAGACAGCTACAGGGCTCATATTTTACAGACACAAAAGAAAAGACTTGGACATACATTTGTTTAGAGGGCCCAAGGCTTTAAAACATAATTCAATGTTAATGCAGAAAAGCTGTTAAATGTTTTCTCAGCCCATTTCCAATTTTTCACAAGCAGCTAAATACAATATTTTACTGTTTTTATAGGTATAGATTTTAAGTTTTGTAAAAAGGAACCTAAATGCAGCACTGCTCTGGTAACTTATAGCTCTCTGCTGCTGCTTACTCACCATGATACACACACATACACTAACCAAACATGAGTCACACACACATCATACAAACATAAGCCTTTGCTCTTTTCTACTCAAATGGGTAAACTTGTAGCATACAACCTCTTTGGAAAAATATTGAAAAACTGGAAAATTGAATACCTCGGAAAATTATGTTTAAGACGTTTTAAAAAATTTTAAGGACCTTAATTGTCGCTATAATGACGTATCAACTTTTGCGACTTTTCACGGCTCTGTGAGAAAAAAGCCTGAAAACGGTGAAAGTGAATGTCTGCAGTTTCCAGCTCATCATCAAGATCAGGCAGGGATGTGATCTTCTCACACAGTGGCTGTGAGAAGAATCCTGCTGAGAGTGAAGCTGCTGGGCCTGATAACATCTCTGGCCGTATACTAAAAACATGCGCTAATCAGCTAGTTGATCATTTTTATGATTATTTCAATATACTTTTGCATAGTATACATTCTTTTCTTTTCTGTATAATGTTCCATTCAAAGACAAGGACAAGACAAAGACCACGTCAAGGAACGTATGGAATTTGGAAAAGATTTATTGCACGTAATGAATAAATGTAAACCGATGAGGTGTACTGTAGGAGGGATGAATGGATCGGGAAAGGATTGATTTGTGCTTTCTGAATAAAACTTTTATTTCATTCAGAAAGCACAAAACAAAAAAATTAGCGTTATAGATTTGATACCTGAGTTTGATTCGAGATAGAGAGACTGCAGAGCCTGCAGCCAACATACCAGTCGTTTCAAATCCTGCAGTTGTCAATCAGATCAAAGCTCTGTTTCATTGAATTAAGACACATTTTTATCATTTTAATTCAACAGCACCAATTATAGCTCAGACCCCAGCCAACATCATGAGGAGAATCTTTAACTTCAAGATAAAACATAAATCAATGTGAATGCAAAAGTTGTTAATGTTTTCTCAGCCTGTTTCTAATTTTTCACAGGCGACTGGATACAATATGTTACATTTTTTATAAATCGATAGATTTTTAAGTTTCGTAAAAGGAAACTGAATGCAACACTGCTCTAACTAATAGCTCTCTGCTGCTGCTTACTTACTATGATACATACACTAACCTGAGTCACACATTCACACACACAAACATAAAAATTCATACAAATGTAAGCCTCTGTTCTTTTCTGCTCCGAAGGGTAAACTTTGATTTCACCCTAAAATGCTCCTGACAAACTAACACATCACAGCATCAAAGCACTATAAAGAAAGTCTATTTTTGTGATTTTTCCCATTCCCCTACTTCTCTGTTCCAGATCGATTTGTTTCTTTGAAGACGGATTGTCAGAAGAGAACAGAATGGCTCAATCCATCATTCTGTCTGCCTGAGGCCCTGTGCCATAAACAATACATTGCTGTTGGTATCTGAAAGCACCCGTAGGAGCCTAGCACAGTTCAAAGCTATAACCACAAACAAACAGAATGGAACCACACAACTTATTTCATATCATTCATAGTGCTATCTACCTCTGCTTCACACCACTTAGGATCACACTGAAGAAGCATTTAGCGCTTACATTTATCTGACACATCTTAACACAGAACAAGAGGAGACTTAGTCAGCATTCATGATTCACTGTGCAGCCGAAACAAGCTGCTGCTCCTCACAGGAGGAGCTAGGGAAGCCTGCAGAACAATACCAGGACAGATGAAGGGTGGAGGATTACAGCACACATTTTAAGGCAGGGGAACAGTTATCTTATAGTGAAATGTTTGATTTTCAACCAGTCAAATAATGTTGCTCATCCATGTGTTTTTAATAGTTTCTGGAATACAATGGATGTCTATGGGACAGAGGAATAAAATATAACAGGCCTTTGATACACTGATAATAATTGTTAGTAGAAATATTTCAGTGTATTTGAGTTTTTGTTATTTTTATGGAATTTGTTGACAGTAAAGACAGTTTCCCTGATATATTGTTAATGTAAATGTACCTTATTGGTACACTCACTAATTTGGTAATGGCACTCAGCACCACCACCAAATCAGATGTCATCCAATGTTCACTCACATTTCATGTTCTGAAAACCACATTAGTGGACTGGGTTTTTAAAAGCACTGTTGGGCATAACAAAATACATACATAAGATCTCTGAGAACGTAATATTATAGTAAAACATAGCTGGTGAACTACAATGCTTGTGATGGATTAGTGGGAGTTAGCAATTCATTACCTGCTGACAAAGTGTGAAATGTAAAACATTATTATAATGGATCAACTACTTACAGTGAATGTGCTCTACAGTAACTTTATGAATATTCATTTATCTTCAGTGTCACAAATTCAGTTGGCACTTAGTACTTCAGTTTTCATGGCAACACTATTTCTACTTATAATTTTTTGCACCTTTTTTATTAATTTGTACACTGTTTATGCATGTGTATGAAGTGCAGATTTTATACACTTTCGCCTACAGTACTGCTCCCCTAATGTCATCCATATGTATATATTTTTTGGAATCCTTATTCATCATAAGACTGTAGAAGTACTGTTCTAGAGAGCAAACCATTTCACAAGATTATATTAATTCAAACCAAAGAAATTCTGAATATAGTTGAACATTGACTCAAGGGCAGTTGGAATGTTAAGAGAAATCAATTTAAAATGTTTTGTTTGCACAACAGAATTCAGAAAACAATGCATTTAAGAAATATTTCTGCTCTCTGCCTTCAATAATGTTTAGTTTTTTTTTTTTTAATGCAAAGGCCATGTCCTGAATAAAACATTTATCTGCTTGCTTCTTATTCAAGTGCCTCGTTGATGAAATTACAATAGATTTTTTCAGATTTTTTTTCTTTTTTTCTTTTTAGAACCATCAACAGATAAATAATTGAAAGCAACACTAACTCATCTCAGGTGTATATCTTTCTCACACACATATGGAGGTATCTTTGCCAAAGAGGTTAACTGAGATATGTCTTCGTTTAAACTAAAAAATGTTGATATTCAAATCACAATTCCTGCTCCATTCTACTTAGTCACAGCAGCCACCCTGCTCAGCCTCACACCTGAAATAATTCAGATTTGCATTAATTAATTATGTATCATAAAACAGTTTAGAGTGACAGTGGCAGTTTATAGTGTCACTGTCTCACCACAGCATGTTACCAAACTAATGGCTCATCGCTTCCAGCTGGAAAAGTGAACCACGCAGTCCCTTTCCTCAACAGTTAGCACCGATCAAAACAAAGGACTCTCTGGGTAAAGGCTGGGGAACGGTGCCGGTCGACGAGCACATTAACTAGCAGCTATCCTGCTCTATTAGCTCTAATGCAAAAGTCCCTGAAGGTGGTGGTGTCCCTGTTACCTCTCTAGTCCTAGAGACAAAAAGGAAACTATTTTCATACTTACATACTGATCCCTTGAGGACTCCCTGGCCTGGTTCGCTGGCACAGATGGAGGGCTATTAGCTACTAGTTTTTTTAATGGAAACTGGGGTTAGTTGCATCAAAGACAGTCACTGAGTGTAACAATCCTGTGCTTGCCATTCCCCTGGATATACAAAAAAAATATATGTCTGCTTCCTTGTCACCAAGACAAAAAAAATATCCTGCTGCTTATAAAGCCCTTAGCAGAGAAATCTGCTATTTGTTCCTGATACAAAACACCCACGATGTGTTTACCTTCAAATAACAGGCAGCATGGTTTCCAGAGGCGAAATAGTTTGCAGTTGCTGTTTGTTTTAACAAAAGCTTTCATTGTCAAAGTGCAGGAGCTGACAGGTTTAGACCATCAAGAAGGACACAAGAGAGGGCCTCTAGAAATCATAACACAAATACACACACAGTTTATTCAGTCACTCAAATAAACACACAAATGGCTCCACAGAAGGACACGCGCATAAGTGTCAGTCTTCTGTCTCTCTTTCTCTCTGCACAGTACACACTGGTATATCATGACTGCTTTATGGCACAAAACAGGTGATGAGCAGGAAAGGGTTCGAGAGGATTTAGGTGGTGATGATGATGATGATGATGATGATGATTTTAAAGATGATGTTAGCAGAATATGAAAGAAACTCAAGCTTAACAGCGATATCCTCTTTACAATAAGATGCTATGTGTTATGGGAAATTTTGTCAGATGTTTTGAGAGGATACTGGTTACCTTTAACAGCCACATGATGTCTCTTGCTTACCAGAAACAAAGGTGACACTATTGCGATAATATTATACTTCAAAAGACCAGTGTATAGGATTTACTGGTATCTAGCGGTTTAGTTGCAGATTCAACCCCCTCGCTTTACCTTCTTATTCCAAGTGTGTAGAAGAAACTACAGTGGCCACAGATCTCATTTAAAAATACAAAAGCCAGTGTTTGTCCATTCTGGGTTACTGTAGAAACATGGCCGTTTAACCACCAAGTCGAGAAAGGACAAACCTAACATTGGATGTAGATAAGGGCTGCTCGTGTTTTTTGCACGTGGCCACTGTACCACTGTAGATCCCCCCTGTGGTTGGAAGGACGTGAAGTAAGGGAGTTGCAATCTGCAGCCACACTTCTAGATGCCACTAATTTATACACACTGTCCTTAGGGACTAGACATAGTCCCTATAAAGAATGTTCACAGTGAAGTTTCTGAAGTACCCGAGACACTGCTGAGTTTTTCAAATGTAATTTTTAGTGTTTTAAACAGCACAAACCAAGTCCCATTAATCTACAGTGAGGTGGAGGCAGACATCTCACGGACCCCTATTCAACTCTAAACTAAATAACAAACCTTGTTGGGGCAAATAGTTTGTCTCCAGATGGAATTAAGCAAATCCCCACAATGTAATGAACACATGGCACAGACACACACATTGACACACATGCTCTAATGCCGTGTCATTTTATTATTTTTTATTATTAGCATAATTCTTATTAAACTGCTGTTTTTATTGCTGACAATACAGTGTAGCATTATTTAGAAAATGTGATTTCCATTTTTATTTTAGTTTTTATAAATCAGCCAATCATTAGGAAGGTGCATTACCCTATGTTTTCTTATGTATATTATTTCTAACTTCTCTTGAAAGCACTTCATTTTACTTGTAGTTTCAAGTTCATGCTTGTTTCCCTTACGTTCTTCCTGCCGCTGTACCCGATTGGTGTAGGTAGACAAATTAAAGATTTATTTGTTCTAGTTTTACAAGAAAGTTATTTATTCTTGTAGAGTGTAAAAACACTTCCATGGATTGAAAATTGCCTGAGCTCAATAATGCATCGCACCAAACATGAAGTACCCGGTACTAATTTATTTTTGTCGAAGTTTCTGTTTCATCATTATTTCATTGTGCCCATGTTGAGCATTTTCATATCAGCGCGGGGATTAAGTAACGCTCTGCTTAGTGCCAATCACCAGACACCCACAGAGAGAAATGAAAGGAAATAATCCCTCAAAACCATACAAACTTTGTCACATCCATGCCCTCATAATAAGCTCAGAGACAGATTGCATTAGGTTTTTTCTTCAAAACAACAGAATGTTCTTGTTGACATTTCTTCACATTCTTTTATTTAACCCCTTATATCCAGCTTCCCCCTTTTAGTTCCCCATACCTTTTACAGTGCTTTCAGACAGCAAGATATTTCAACATTTTGAAAAATAAACTTTAATGGTGTTCATCACGTAAGAAAATATGAATACACTAAGCTTTTGAGGTAAAAATCTGCCCATGCTGTTAAGCCAACCTCCTCTAGTGAAGCTGTTTTTCAGACAGATCATTCAATTAGAAGTGTAATCATTAAAGAATATTAAACAACATGTTTACATTTCCCTTCAAAATCTATACAATGTATTGCTAATTGAACATTTCATTCTACCTCTGCTATTATAATGTGGGTCTTGTTAAGTGGCACTTGTTGTGAGCTAATTGTTTCCTCTTGGGAAATGTAAAAATCTAATTGAATGAGTTTAACAGGGGCTCATTTTGCATATTCTGTTAAAACCAATCTATCCTCACTGCTTGAAACTAATGATTAGAAAGCAACTCTTTTGCTAAGTTGACACACACATTCCCCTAACCACCCACACATACCAAGGCACACACTACGACTTCTACGACTGTATGTGTGTCCATTAGTGTGCAGTAAAAACACAAATTAGTTGAGATGAAGAAACCGACCCACTGGGGTTCAGAGCTAATATGCAGCCATAAACAACACACAGACACACACTCTCATACAGCGTGTCAATAAAGACATTTCACTGAAATATTGAGTCTTTGCACAGCAATCTTCGACGTTCAATTTTCTTTCATTAGGGCTTTTCTGTGTGTTTATACATGTTTGTGTGTGTGTAGGGTTGCAGTATATTTTTTGTATGCACGTGTGTGTATGTGCAGTTTGCATTTATGTTTGTGTCACTGTGTGTACCGCAGAGTAATGAAGGATGGTGAAAGGAAACGTGAATCAAGAGAGGGGAAAGAATTTGACATATTTGACAGATTCTCTGGCCTTTCGCATTGCTGAGAGACAGAAAGAGAGACAGGAGGTGCAGAGATGTCACAGAGGTCAGATGATGATTATACATCTCCCCCCTTAACGTGGGCATTGAGCGAAAAGTGGCATGAGATCAATTTTGTTTTTAAATTGCGAAGGGTTTCAAGGGAAAGAAGAATAACTAGCTCATGCGATCCTTGACATTCCCATCAGAGGTAAGCTAAGAAAAGAGCAGCTGCCCACAGAAGGCCAGAGGAGGCAGGTTTCACTCTCTGTGTTTCGAAGTCACTGCTGGTGTCTTCATGCATATGTTACTCTCAGATAACAGCTGAAATGCCTCCATCTGTAATTGTAGTCTGGTGGCCTGCAGAGAAGACAGAAATATCAGCAGGGCTCGGCAGCAAATAGCCCGAGCAGCTTTTTCCAGATTGTGCTCGTGGGTTGGGTTGATATTTTTACTTTAGTGTGTGCTTGTGAGTGTGTTTGTCTTTATTTTGTCTATCTATCTGGAAATGATTGTCCTCAGTTTTTTTGTTTTTTTTCATATTGTTAAGTTAAAGAAACAGTTCAGGAAATGAGATTCTTTTGACATTTGATGATGTGTCCAGTGCAGAGATTAGTCTAGGGCATATTTATTTAAGCATATTGGAGAAAGAGCTAGCTTAGCTCTGTCAAAAGTACAAAAAGAACTTTGCAGTTAAAATCCTAATTTTGTGACTTTGGCATTGTGTTGTTCCTTGTTTTCACCTGTTTCTACTCAGATACTTATTCTATCAGAATAATTAGTTTTTGTTTGTTTATTTTTGACCACAAGCAGGCGCAAGAAGCAGAACACACGCAGTAACATTAGCATTATTTCTTCCAGTCCAATATCCACTCTCTTGTTAGCTCCACTATTAGTATACTCCACTATTTCTGCCAGTAGTTAACTTTGTCTGCAGTGGGCTAAGCAGATGGCATACAGTCAGTTTTATGATTTTTTTTTGCTCAACACTGCCGCCTGCTGGCTGGAAGCACCACTGATATGGACTGAAATAGTGAAGTTTCAGGCTGTAAAACCAACATTTTTCTTTTCAAGACCTATTTTAGGATTAATATTATTTTTTGCTTTTAATAATTTTATCTTCTTTAACATTACCGTGTTTACTTGATACCCCTTTTTATCTTCATACCAGTTTTGTGGTTTTATGTTAATATTGTTTTTATCATTACTAACTTGGTTTTATTACCTGTATTTTATTTATTTAATATTTTTATTTTATGTGTTTATGTTTTTGTTTTCTCCTGTAAAGCATTCTAAACTGCAATTAAATGTCAAGTAAAAGTAAAACTTTTTCCATCCAGGCATCGAATGATAACCTCCCACTTGATGAATGGAAGGAACTTTCCTGGCTTTGACCATTTCACCCATCCCACAGTCGTATTACTGTACCACTTTTCTATACAATCGTCAGCCCCTTCTCCCAGTAAGTTTCCACACACAGTGTTTGCTGTGGAAAAAGATGTTAAAAACAATGAAGAAAAAGGTTTGACAGCTCAATTTCTCTTTGCAGAAAACAGGTGAGGGCCACCTGCCTGCGCCTATCGACCTGTGCTGGTCTGCTGGAGCCACAACTGATCACTGTGCAATGCATTAGTTGAGGGGAACCATATTGTACCCGTCGCTTGGAGATTGTACTCCACATTTTCTTTATGACTCAGATTATATAACTATATGTTATTGTCCCATATTTAAATGTACAGTAACTGCGCTAACAAGGAAACTAGGTTTTTTGACAGTCCAGCCAAATGTGGTTTAGGTAGAACAGCAGTGCCTATTAAATATGTATGTAATAAGTAATTTTCATGACCAATTATTTGACCTATGACCCCGAAAATGCAGATACTGCATTCTGTCTTTGTATTACCATAAACAGATATATAGGTAGTACAAAGGCAGTTACAGAGTGTCTTCTTTCTGAGAAAATCTAAATCTAATCTGTATGTATTTCTTATTGTTTTATGTGTAAAAGTTGATTCATTTAGATTTAGAATTTAAGTTTAATTTTGTGAGGTTTCACTTATGATTATTTTAATTAGCATCTACTATAATCAGCTTAGCTAATAATACACAGATAGAGTAAGTAAGAGTTCCCAGTGGAGAAGATTCACTTTGTTTCGATTCCCTAGATTGTCCTAAAATTGGCTACAATACAGAATTTACAGACACTGAAGCTGCAGTAACTGCAGCCGAAGCACTAACACTTACTGCAGTTTGGTTCTTGGTTGGATTTTGTTGGATTCTGCAGTTTTTCTATAATTGTTTTCACTAAGATATAGCAAGACTACACTTGACTTGACTAGAATTTGTCACAAGGGAAAACAATCCTTTAAAAATTACAATTCAGTCATGACTCCATTTTAAACAAAATTGTGATTACTACGGTTTTCCCTTGTAGGGCAGGTAAAGAATAAATTTGTATTTAGATGATGGAATCCCACTTTTTTGCCATTTCTTCCACAACCATTGGTTGTTCTGCTATGAGGCCAAGAAACTAATTAGTTGGGTTCATGTAAAACATGTGAGGCATTAAACTGAGTACACACTTGCCTCCAGAGAGAGAGCCAGTGTGACATTTAAAATAACTGCACAAAGTTGTATAACTGATATGATATAAATCATGAGGGGGGCATTAGACAAGGAACAAACAAATTCATGGGTTACCCCAGTGACAAACTCAAACTCCAGGTGAGAAACTGAATAGATCATTGAGAACAAACTTCAAATAGTTCAGGAAAGAAGCAGAGTATCCAAAACGTAAGATTGCTGCTGTGAAAATAATTCAGTTTGACTTCATACAAACCTTTCCTAACACACTCATTCAAAACATATTGATACTCCTGTTTTTGTGTCACAAACCCAGCTGCAGTGACTCACCACCTACTAAACTTTGGAGTCACAAACTCCGTCTGAAAAACAAACCGTAGAGAAAAATGATCCCTTCTTGTCTGCTAAATCGCATTGAATCCACATGGACTTTGTTGATTGATCAAGTAGAGTTTAGATGCCTTGCTGAGTGCCACAGCGCCTGCTGTCTCTAGTCCTTCAGATCTCTGTGATGACCGGTGGGTCATCACAGAGATCGAATCACTGAAACAACTGAGTGTGAAGAGATGGGACTGGACACACACACACCAGAGTAGAGGTCTTATTTCATTTCTCAGCATTATGAAGACAATGATAGGGGAAAATGAAGAGACATATCTCTCACTCTATCTTTATTTCTTTGTTTCCCTCACAAGAGCTGTTTTGACCTTACCTACTCCCTGTGTGTGTGTGTGTGTGTGTGTGTGTGTGTGTGCATCAATCCCTCTCAGCCCTCTGCTATTACCTCTAACTACTCCAGGCCACAGTAGTTCAGGTATTGATTTTTCTACTTGTTCGTTCTGTCTTTCTGTCCCCCCTAAACCACTCCCTTGAGACGGTGTGTGAGTGTGCTTGCTCTCATACATTTATCTTTGTGTAGACCAATTCCACTTTAAGAGTGTCTTTCTGGTTAGATGCTAAACTCCATTTTGTTTACTTACTTTATGTAATAACAGTAAAGTTAATCTTGAGTCCATTTATATCAGTCAGGGTCCTCACAAGTATAGAATAGTAAAAGATAGAGAAAGAGGGTGAGGAAGGAGGGAAGATAGAGCATAAGCACGCAGTAGACAACGACAGACACGGACAACAATGTACAGCATCTGAATTTGCATGTGTTAATTTGTGAAGAACAAATAGCTAAATATCTGTAATGGCACACATTTTCCAGGAGATGGCAGCAGATGACTGTGTTCACATTTCTGTTTTCAGTGAAGGTCATAGTTATTAAATATCTTTATGTATGCTTTAATGTTGGATTAATATATCATTAATGCTTTCAAAGACTCATGTCATCCTTCTCAAAGCCAGTTTTCCCGACAGGATGATAGTCTATTATTCCAATAGACTACCTCCACTTTGAGTCCAATTACTTTCCAGAAAGGTCATTTTTAATGTTTTTGATTGTGAGATACAGATGTTTACATTAGGTATGATATCACGTCTTTAGTGTTTAATTCTAATACAAATTGTAGACCTTAAGTCACTCATTATATTATATGTGAATCTATGTCTTACATTTAAAAAAAAGCAGCAATCTGATTCATACATGTGAAAATCACTTAATTTGTACTGTATGTACTGTAGAAACAACACCTGTTGTACAACATGGAAGCCTCTGTGGAATAATAAGGACTTATTCTAAGGTAACAAAAACACAGCCATTCTTATTTTCAGGTGATTATACACAAATAAAGACATCCTTATAAATATTATATTTAATTTCTGCTAATAGATCCTCTTAAATGTTACACACTAGACCTTTAAATGTATACAAAACCCAGCGCACACATAGGAACCAATGCTTTTTTAATTGAATGGTTGAAGCGAAATACTTACTGAATGTTTTGCCAATCCCATTAACAAACATGAGAGGGGAAGAATATTAGAAACACATTTCAGGATAATGTAACGTTAGTCTAGTACAACACCACTGCTGGTCCAAAGGTTAACCGCTAAAACCGTTTTCCATAAGGACAAACCGTAAATGTTATTATCTGTAGTGCCTTTGGTGTCCTGTGGGGGGCAGTACAACCACCTGAGAGGAGAGACACCTACAGTGTTGTAAATGATAGAAGAAGAAGCCTCCGGGTGGAGGGAACTTTGCCTGTTCAGTGTCAACACTCACAGCTTCCTAATGTTTGGACCAATGTAGTTTATTAATGCCGACACACAGTAAAACCGTAAACAGACATAACGGTGATTTAGCTAACGATAGACGACGTCAAAACAAACGGAGACGTTGAAGCCGACTAAAGTTTAACGTTCGTATAATTTAACACACCTTACAATAAGCTCTAACATTGTCTAATTCAGTAGCGTTACACGATGAAGAATTGTGTTTCAGTAGCGTTATAACAACTAACATTGTTTCTTGTCCGTGGTTGTTTGTGCCTTTTCTGCTGGTAACTAAGTAATGTTACTGTTAGTAATAAACTAATTAGGTTAACTAAGTTAAGTAACCTTAGTTAACTTAGTGAACTGTAACGGCTGAATGATAAAAGTTAACGTCAGCTACCCACACGTGTGTGTGGTGTACCTGCCAGGGCCAATACATGTAGCTGATTAATGGTTGTCTAAAACAACTACCTCACTGTCACTAATTCTTATTTGTTCTTGTTTTGTCTTAGGAAAGAAATGAGTGGAGAGGAATCCAGCAGAGGCTCATGGAGGGGTGGAAGAGGAGGAGGAGGAGGTAGCAGTGGATGGAGAGGAAGAGGAGGAGGGGGGGGTAGTAGCGGTGGATGGAGAGGAGGAGGAGGAGGGGGTGGTGGTGGATGGAGAGGAGGAGGAGGAGGATGGAGGAGTAGACCATGGAGAGGAGGATCAGCAGGGGGAGGAGGAGGAGGAAGAGGCTCAGGGGGAGCAGGAGGAGGAGGAGGAGGGTGGAGAGGTGGAGGTGTTGTTGGGGGAGGAGGATCAGGAAACCATCAGAGAGGTGAGTTCCATTTGGTTCTGTAATTGTACAAATCCAGTAATCAAGTGTGAAGAAATAATGTGTTTCTGCATGAATAAATCTGCTGACAGCTTGTTAAACACGGTGCTTTTGTTTGCTACGTAATAGGAGAATGAGGGAGAGAGGCTTTTAATTTGACACAAATTGAAGACCAATCTTAGCATCTAATGTCCTTACCACTGCTTATCTAATGGGAATTGAACTGCACATGAAAAGCTGCAAAAGATAGGTGCCATCATTTGCAATCCTCACTGCCTGTGTGCCTCCTCAGTCCTTTCTCAGGCTACTCTGGATGTGTTGTGTCCGTACAAAGGATGGACACTCTACTTCACAGACGGTACGCGTGTGTGTTTATAGTACTGTCGACGTGGGTTACATGTAATAGTCACGGTGGTGTGTCTTTTTCTGTCTGTAATGTCTTAATATGTGTTATTATGTGCAGGCTTCATAGAGAGCTCACCGAGTGTGGAGAAGATCAAAGTGTTTGAGAAATATTTCACTTCCAAGATCCACCTGTATGACAAGGTCGGTCTGTCTGCTTGTGTATCTTTCTGTTCAATAGACAGACCATTAGGGTTATTATCTCTCAATACATATATATATATATATATCAATATATATCTATGAATTTTTTTCTTTCTTTCTTTCAATGGAAATGTTTCCACTCTGTGTCCTGATTTGTTTGTTCAAATGACAGTTGTTGTTTTGTTGGTGCGCAGGACGAGATTGAGCGCCAGGGCAGTGTTCTGGTGGATTATGCAGACCTGACTGGAGACAAAACTGTGCGACAAGCCCTTCCTGATCTGACCACTCAGCTGAAGGAGCAGCCAGAGGTGATACTCAACTGTCTGGGAGTGGCTATTCACCAGGTACACACATACACACTCACTCCTACACACACATGCATTACACAGATATGCATTTATAGAAATGTCCATATTTGAGTATTGGCATTGTGTTACTATTGAGTAGATCATTTTCTCTTCCCTGGTAGCATCACAACAGTGCTCGCTAACACTGAGAGGTTGTCGTCTCTGCTGTTTTCTGCTTGTGCTTAACCCGCAAATGGTTAACCATTGAGCTTGTTGTTATTCTATGATACACCTGTTTAATGTTACATAGCTTTACTGTATGTTATTACAAAATACCTCCAAATGTCAACTTTTGCCTGGTTGCCATTCTGCTTATAACGTTAGATGAGTGATGTGCTCTGCGGCTGCACTCAATATGTTGAACGTATACTGATGTCCTAACAAGTACTTGAATACTCATTCCCATCCCTAGTATACATACAAAATATGTGGATAGTTGATTAAATACCCATAAGCCTTTTGATAAGTTCATATTTAATGTGATAAAGCATGCTGAATATTCTTAATATGTAATATTTCACTTTATGTCATTATCAGCAGTTCTCTCTCTGAGAGCTCAAATAGCAGACTGATAGAGTGTTTGTTTGTGTCTTTCAGGTGTTAACTATAGATTTAGAGAAACAGGCTGCTGAGCTGCAAGGAGAAGAACTTCCTGTCACTACACCAATCATCAACATCCCTCACATTAGCGCAAGGTAATGCACTCAGTGAAGTTGTTTGCTTGACCCCTGTACACCGGCTGATCATGAATACAGATGACTTTATGTGCGTAATCATCCACAGGCTGTACAACTATGAACCGTTGACTCCACTGCGGACGTTGCGTGCCAGTGTGTTTGGGCGGCTGGTGTGTGTGAGGGGAACAGTGGTCAGAGTAAGCAATATCAGACCTCTGTGCACCAGGATGGCCTTCAGGTGCCTGGTCTGCTCGCGCACACTGTCTCTGCCACTGCATCATGGGAAATACGCTACACCCACCAAGGTATGCTCACACACTGTTCCAGCTCTCTGTTTTTCTACTGTAATGTTTCAACAACTTGGTTTACACAAGTAAAACTGTAAACATACACCTTTTTTCCCGCATACACACATAGCCATCTGTGACATCATTACTTAGATTTGCAGATTAACTTTTAGTTTTAATGTTTGCATATATGTGTGTCTTTCATCACATAGTGTATCCAGCCTGACTGTCGCAGTCATTCCTTTACCCCCATCCGGAGTTCTCCTCTCACTCACACTGTAGACTGGCAGATCATCAAGTAAGCATATCATGTGCCTATGTCTATGAAACTGTGACGAGACCTTGCCGATTAAAATCCTTGACAGAGGAAATACGTTTATATTAGTTGTGTCTCCTTGAAAGTGTAAAAGGTCATCTCAACTAAAAAGTGTAATATTTGGATAAAGTTGCAGCTTTTCTCCCAACGTATTCTAATGTGCACTCTCCAATCCTGGGTCAGCATTTTTACACACTTCATTTAAAATTTGTTTTTAATGCTACTTCAGGGTGCAGGAGTTGATGGGCGGGGAGCAGAGGGAGACTGGACGAATCCCGCGCACCGTGGAGTGTCACCTGACCTCTGACCTCTGTGACAGCTGCGTCCCCGGAGACACAGTTACTGTGACAGGGATAGTTAGAGTTACCAACGATGGTACAAACATACTGAGACACACACATTCTAACCAGGGTGGGAGATCGTTTGGAGTAAGCTAGTTAATGATATTTAAAAATCTATTCACCATATATTTGTATATATGTATACTGTATAAACTATAAACCATGGAAATTCTGGGTAGGAAAAAAAAGTGCTCTTCTGCCTTGGTTGTAAAAAAAACTCATGCTTATTGTTTGTATGCAGGTACTTCCCGGGGCCACAAGGATCAGTGTATGTTCCTCCTCTACCTTGAAGCCACTTCAGTCAGTAATACTAAAGGTACTGGTGTGTGTTTGGACTTGAATCATGTGGAGCGTGTATACATACACACACATATATATGCATATATGTAACTGAGTGTCTTAATGTGTAGGTCAGCAGTCAAAGTCAGGTCAGGGGTCAAGAGGGTCACTTGAAGATCGCTCTGGAGGGGAGGAGTTCAGCCTGAAGGAGCTGTATGCCATCCAGGAGATCCAGTCACAGCCTAACCTGCTGAGACTTATAGTACAGTAAGATACTTATCACCTACACTATAACATGTTCACAGTTTTAAAAAGTTACTCAGTTTTCTTCCATATGGACTTGTAGTTTAAATATAACCCAAACCACGAGGTGATCTTTTTGCCTCTTTCAGCTCTCTGTGTCCTGTCATCTATGGCCACCTGGTGAGTTGTGCGATGCTCTGCACTTTTCAGTAGGTTAAGAACACCAACAACATTTTCATCACTTCTAATTTGGTTGAATACAGGGCATTTTCTGTCATGATGATTTGTCAGAAATCATAAAAGTTCAGTCCAACATCCCGTATTCTGGTGTGTCCCTAGGTGGTGAAGGCTGCTCTAGCCTTGGTGTTGTTCGGAGGCAGACAGAAACACACAGGCAAGAACAGCGTCCCAGTTAGAGGAGACCCACACATCCTGATGGTGGGAGACCCTGGACTGGGAAAGAGTCAGATGTTACAGGTAACACAGAAAACACACTAAGCATTTTGAATAGAGCACAGTAATGTAATTGTATTACTCTGAAGCTGAAGTTGTAATGCGTTTTTACTTTATCAAGCTGTGCTATGTCGGTCCAGAACCTGTAATACTTCATGTGTTCTCTTCTGTGTGTAGGCAGTGTGTAATGTGGCTCCCAGAGGAATCTATGTATGTGGCAACAGCACAAGCACTGCAGGTAAATTGTGTTAAAGTACTCCTCTCCCTAAATTATGTTACATGTACTCAGACTTGTTACAACATAATAAAGTTGGGAATTTAATATTTCAATTTATTTTTCCTTTAGGACTGACTGTGAGTTTATCCCGAGATGCAGGAACAGGGGATTATGCTCTAGAGGCCGGAGCCTTGGTGCTGGCTGACCAAGGTAGGAAAGAGAGTGAAAACCTTGGTTTAAAAAGTGTATTTGTGTCCATCTTGCATAATGTATATTGATTCATTATGGTGGCCAAAAGACATCATACGTCGTAAGTATTTTTTTAACAGCTGATGGAAACTACCTGCTTTAATATTCTGCCTCTTCTGAAAAAATACTCCATCTCCACTTTCACCCTATGCAGCACTGCCTCTTTCCCACCAGGTTTTGAAAAGGCCCAAGGTGTCAGATAAACTTCTAGACTCACAGAGAAATTTAAAAAACCCTTGAAGTAAAAGCTAAGGAATGATCAGAATTGGAGTCCTTAAGCAAAGCTTCAGAAACTCATGGACTGTATTGCTCTGGACACCTAGCTGTTTTTCATTTGGTGAAGATGGTTGGATTTGTGAACTGTGTTGAGCCCTGTCACAACTAGTTTTCAAGTGTGGCCTTACCTGAGTTGCAAGCTGGATGATTAAATCATTTTTGAATGAATTTATTCAGTTAATATATAATTGATTTTAAACAACGGTCTGTAAAGTATATGTAGCCTTCTAATTTAGGATCAATTATTCAACAGTGTGAAAACGAGTACACTATGTATATCGATGTTATTTTAGTTAGCTTTAATTGCTGTACTGTTGTAGACTGCTCTTTCTTTCGCTGTGGGCAGAGGTTAAATAAATTTAAAGTGTTTTGCAATTTGTGTAGTAGGTCAGATTTGCCCTGGTTGTTGTGAGGATTGTCTCAGGAAAAGCATCATCCAATCCTGTTAAGAAGGATCAGTGTGAATGTGTACATTATTATATGTCTGCTTCTGCAAGTGGTCCATCGCGGTAATATTCTCTGCAATTGGACAGAAAAAATTACTGCAAGTATTGGCAGTGGCAATCGACCAAAATGAGCTGCAAATATCAGATATTAGCAAAAATCCAATAATATCTCTTTTTATCTATCTTAATATCTATCTCTCTTTTTTCATTTACCGTATTCACTTCTCCACCTTATTGTCTTATCCTGGCCTTTTATTCTCTTTCTCTGTTCTCTTCAGGCCTTTGCTGCATTGATGAGTTTGATAAGTTGGGTAACCAACAGCAGGCTCTGCTAGAAGCCATGGAGCAGCAGTCTGTGAGTCTGGCTAAGGCTGGAATAGTTTCCTCTCTTCCTGCCAGAACGTCAGTTCTAGCTGCTGCGAACCCTGTTGGTGGTCATTACAACAGAAGCAAGACGGTCTCTGAAAATCTGAAGTAAGACAATCAGTACAGTAATTGTGTTTTTTTAGCGACTGCTGGAAGATATTATAGTATATCTGTGTAAATATGCAAGTTATTGCCTTATATTTACAGTTGTGCATTCTTGTTTTAAGAATGGGCTCACCTCTTCTTTCTCGATTCGACGTCATCTTCCTCCTTCTGGACATCCCAGATGAGTCACATGACCGCCGCCTGTCAGAACACGTAATGGCAAACAGGGCAGGAAGAGGCAAAACCAGCAGCGCCATAGTCACCAGGACTAACAGTGAGTCAGAGACCTCCATCCTACTACAGCACTCAGACATGCCGCTGTCTGAACGTTTGCAGGTAAAAGAAAAATGGACAGTACTCTATAAGAAAGACAGTAATGTCTGTCAAAAATAATTTATTGGATTTATGGAGTATGTGTGTATCTGTGTCAAGGTCCCAGCAGGCGAAACTGTAGACCCCATTCCAGCATGTTTGTTGAGGAAGTATATCAGCTACGCTCGACAGTATGTCCAGCCCTCGATCTCTCCTGAAGCAGCACAGACAATTCAGGACTTTTACCTGTCACTGAGATCTCAGGCACACACTGCTGATTCCACACCGATCACCACACGACAACTTGAGTCTTTAATTAGACTAACTGAGGTAGGTGTTTCTTTATGTTTGGTGTATTCAGTTCAGCCATCAGCAGCATGTGATTAATTAAGACACTTGATAAAGTCATGTTTTTTTAAGGCTACTGCCAAATATAGTTTTCATGTGTCCAACAAAAGGAGCAATTTTCCATCTGGTGTCCCAGTACGTATGTGGTTGATTGTGGTGTTTTGCAGGCAAGAGCCAGATTGGAGCTCAGAGAGACTGCTACCAAGAGTGATGCTGAGGATGTGGTGGAGATCATGAAACACAGGTGACCCTACAGGAGTCTTTGTGTGTATTAAAGCTGCGTAAATAATTTCTTATTATTGTTTTAATCTGACTATTATTTTATCTTAATTAATTAATTAATCTTTTAATCGTTTGGTCTATAACCTGTCAGAAACTAATAAAAAATGCCCATCACAATGTCCTAAAGCCCAAGGTGATCTCTTCAGATAGCTTGTTTTTCTGACCAACACTCCAAAACCTAAAGATATTCAGTTAACCATCACATTTTTAAAGAAAAGCAGCCAATCTTATTTCAACTAATCCATTTATTGTTTTAGATCTGGTGTGTATGTGTCACATCAAATAGTACATTTCAGAGATTTAGGGAGAGGAAACTTGGATTTGCAGATGTGACTGCTGCTCTCAACTGTGACAGATAAATTTGTCCATTCGGTTAAGCATAATATATAGAGTCGTTTTTTTAATACTAGTGTGCATAGCAATATACTCTGACAAAATAGTTACAGAACTGATCTGAGATGATATCATAAAATCAAGATTATATCTTAGTTGTTGCTGTCGTGGGGTTGAATGTACTGTCCTCTCTCTCCCTCTCTGTGTTTGTATGTGTGATTTTGTTGTACAGTCTGGCTGACACATACTCAGATGGTCTGGGCAATCTGGACTTTGAGCGCTCTCAGCTTGGGTCAGGAATGAGTCAACGCAGTGCTGGAAAACGACTAATCAACGCACTGCACTTGCATGCCCAGAGGACCAGTCAGAATCAGTTTGACCTACAAATGCTTCGATCTATGGCTGACAGACTAAACATCAAGGTGAAAACATTCAGATGCATGTGAAATACACATACACTAGATAAAAACAGTAAACAGTAGGTCAGACTTAAAGGTTCAGTGAAGGGCTGTACCTAACTCGGAATTTTGTCATTCCAAGTCAGATTTACCACACCTCCTGTGTGTCCCTGAAATTCAAATATTGTGCTGAAATGGAAATACTGCTAAAGTTAACACACCAAATTATTCAAGGTTGCATGTCAACTCCACCTAAAAAAAAAAAAAAGTATTTGGGTGTCTACTACTCAAAAACTTAAAGCAGTAGGAATCACAGAACAAACCAATTAGAGAAATTAGAAAAAGAGAAGAAATTACATGAACTGCATAATTGAAAGGTGAGATTTCTGTAGGTTAAAATGTCTGAGCACAAACGTTCTCAGTAATTTAGACCATGCAGTAAAACCTGATGCTACTCTAAAAACACTCTATGCATGCTGAACAATTTATTGATTCATTGGTTGATTCCTTTCAGGTGGTGGATTTTGAACAGCTGGTGAGTTCCTTGAATGAACAGGGTTTCCTGTTGAAGAAAGGACCCAAGCTGTACCAGCTGCAGACTGTCTGATCACTGACAACTGCTACAGACTCAGAGTATACCCCTGCTCCTTTCTGCCTCACTACTAGGTCAGTGTGTGGGATAATTGAACAGGGTCTCTCTGTATTGAAAAGAAACCATCTGTCCTGACCACTTTCACAAAACCACCAACCACTGCTGTTGAACCCTTTGAAGAGACTGTAACGACAACTGACAAAGACAGGACAGATCACCTATGAAACCTATGAACTATGAAAATCTCCCAGAGAGCATCTCACTGCAGCCTTACAGCATCTACAGTTTCCTAAAGTGTGCACAAATCTGCTAAAGAGTAGGAACTAAGCTCAGCTGACTCTAGTACACACATCTCTGCTGAAAGTCTGCATTTATTTACACAAAAAAAGCTTCAAACTGAACATGGTAATATTGACTATACTTGTTATTTGGCTGTACTTGCATCAGTGGGACTTCAGACATGATTCAAGACTTCAAGCAAATGTGATTTAAAACCCCACCTCTTCATTGATATGATGTGTCACAGATACTAATATCTTAATAAAGATATCAAAACTTTTCAGAATTTGCACAGCACTCAGCAATAGCAGTGGCACCATGCTGTTGACAGCTCATTTAAACATTTTCAAACCACAACTAAAGCAGAAAGTTTGGATTGGATTAACCTTTGGTACAGTGCTGATCTTACCTCCCTTACCCATACTGACTGTATTGAAGATCCGTTCTGATGTTGTATTAAGCTGGCAATATATTTTTATAATTTTCTCAAGTATTGACTTTATAATCCACGTCTGAAATCCAGTATTGGTTGGACTATAGTATGTTGATCTAAAATCCAGCAAGTGTGCAGCATTTGCTCCTCAATTTTGTCTTAATGCTTTGCCTTGATCTGTATGGTCTACCTTTTCTTGTTTCTTTTTATACTGTATGCACTTTATTAGTCAACATTAAACAGTTAATAAATCATTTTATTCCCCTATGTATTTCAGCACGTTGTTGTTTGTACACAGTTAAATGGTTGACAGTGATTTTAAAAATACTATTATTATGTTTCTTCATATCCAAGCTATTTAAAGACTCCACACAAGACACACGATTACCTATTTTCAAAATAAAAGTCCTGTAAACCAGTGTCATCGGCGGTTTTACGACGTTATGTGCTGTGTCAGTTTACGGCAACATGGCAGCCTGCTGGCTTGAGCTGTGTGTCTGTCGGAGAATCTGAAACTTCACCATGACAACGGGGACGGACAGCACGAGACCCTAACCCTGGTAACGGGGGCTCGTGAACATGATGATGTGTTTTCGGAGGATTTCCGCTCCGTTGTGTCGAAACGCTGCAAATGTCCGCTGTCTGGCGCGAGGTGCGGCTATGTGTCGGCTCGAGCCTGTGTCATGGCGGCACGGACTCACACCTGTCATCGAGTGCGCGAGGCTGAGACAGTCCCAGGTGAGCGGCTCGTGGCCACGGAGGGGGACGGAGAGCCGTGTCGCGTGCTGGAGTGGTATCCTCCAGCAGGTGAAGACAACACCCTGGCACGCGCAGGGAGCCGTCTCCCTCGTGTACTGGGGAGGTCACGAGAGGTCGGTGGCCGGTTTCCGGTCTCTGCTGTACCCCAGAGCTCGTGGGCTTTGCAGCGGAAAGACCAAGGAGACACCGGACAACTCCCCGGCGGCGGACCGGAATGAAGCCAGTCCGGTGCCGGAACACGGGCTGTTCAAGTTCAAAGAGCTGGTGAGGACAGAGCTGTCTGTCTGTCTGTTCAATGTGGGAGTGTGACGGTCCAGCGTTACAGAAACAAACACACCTGTACTCACTATCAGCAATAGACTGTAAACAATACAACAGAGTAGACTAATCCGGTAAAAGTGTACATGTTGTATTTAAATGTTACCGGCATAGTTAGCATTTCCTATCACTGGAATATAATTATCTTTTATAACACATCATAGGATTGTTTATGCCGATGCACAGTGTGTAAACAGCATGTTAATGGTGTTTCTGGTCAAGGTACAGCTGGAAAGATGATTCTGTAACACTTCATTTGTTTGTAAAACTAGCTGTTATGTGCAGCTACTGAAGTGGGGCAATACAAGTAGAAGCATAAAGTGGTATGAAATGGAAAATACTCCAGTAAAGTACTGAAAGCCTGTACTGTGTATAGAGTTAGACATGTCGGCTGATGTTGGCCCATTTCAAGTAAGGACAAATTGCAGTTACAGCTATTTTAGAAACTGTGCAGCTGTTACATAGTTTGTCCACCAGAGAGCGCACACAGGTTGATTTTAACTGTTAAATGTCAGCTCAGTAGGTATCTTTATAATAATAATTTAACAGAAGACACATTTAGGGGAGCCTTATCAAAAATGTGTTCATTTCTTGTATATGCTTTTAAAAATAAGCTTTTTGTAAAGAATAGCTTTTTGACCCATGTTTCTGGTCTGTTCTTCTCCAGTATGAAAACCCATGGACAATCCCCAACTTTTTGTGTGTTTGTCGCATTGTGCTGGCTCCGTTTCTGGGTCATCTGATCATCGAGCAGCACTTTCACGTCAGTCTCGCTCTCTTCATGCTGGCTGGCGCAACTGACCTGGTAATATAGACGTCAACCGTTTCACAAAACACTTGTTGCACTTTTCTCCTGTTTCTGCTATTGTATCAAAAATAATAGGACTCAATTTGTACTAATCTCTGACCCTTTTCAAACTGAGCTGAGAAGAAGAAGCGGAAGAAGAAGACGAGACAGCATTTTGTTAGAGAACATTACCCTACTTTATCTAGCTTTAACATCTGTGTTGAGATCGCTCAAAATGACAAATCTGCTCGTTCAACCAGCCACATTAAAAGACAGCTTACAAGATGATGTTAATGAAAGATATTGTGATCATGATCAGGACATCCCTCACATGCTCAGTAGATCAGGGATGAACCTTCTCACTGTAAGTGGGCAACAAGGCTCCATGATAGCCCTGGTGACCCTGAAAGTTGACTGTGTAAGGCCGATATTACTGCCAGATGGGTTATTATTGCCATGAATGTCAGTGCAGTCACCTCTCTGAAAACTTGCTTCTTTAGACCTTTCTCCTCATCTCCTTCTCCCTCTTTCCGTCTCACTCAGCTGGATGGGTACATTGCCAGGACGTGGCCCACTCAGAAGTCTGCGTTGGGCAGCGCTCTCGACCCATTGGCTGATAAGATCCTCATCAGTATTTTGTATGTCAGTCTCACCTATGCGCAACTTATACCAGGTATTGCACCAGGATTTAGTTTAGTTTGACAGTTTTAGAAATGTATGAAGGAATTACAAGGGTATTTATTGTGCTGTTTACTCCGTTTCAGCTCCACTGACAGCTCTAGTGATTTCCAGAGACATTGGTTTGATAGCTGCTGTTTTCTGGGTCAGATACAAGACTGTACCTCCACCGGTGAGACACATTCCATTTCACTCTAAACAAGCCCCCTTTGACTAAGTTTGTTTCATAGAATTTAAATACTGAGACTGTAGCTGAAGAATGTTCAAGACCTGTCAGAAGTATAAAGTCATATTGATGTACTCTGGATTACAATGGCCTCTGTAGTAGACTCTCTGCCTCTTTTTCCTCCAGGTGACCCTTAGTAAGTTTTTTAACCCCTGCTACACCACAGCCCAGCTCAAGCCCACACTCTTCAGCAAGGTGACTACACACACACACACACACACACACACACACACACACACACACACACACAGTCACACACACACTAACCAAACCTACCACCCACTCTTACTATGCACTGGAACATTTTGTACGTTTCTGTAGTAAAGTGGAGATTTAGCAACAACGGAGCCTTAAATAGCAGGATTTAATGAGTGTGTGTGATTATTTTATTATTGTGAATATTTTCAGATTTTTAAAACCTGTGCGTGACAGTCACCAGATGCAGAAACTGATAAGCTGGCACAGTGCATTACAATTAAGACCAAAGTCAGGAAAGAAACCAAACCAACAGATCAGAGACTGGTGAAAATGATCATCTTGTTGTCATTTGAATGTGCAACCTGTACCCTGTATATTGGGCTGGGGATGGAAAATAAAATCTCTGATTAACATAACATTCATGATTTAAATCTCCATTTTACATTTCAGTCATTTTTTGCATTGTTCAATAACAGATTTGATTTGAGCCACAATACTTGGAATGCTAAAGTCCTGTAGCGTGAATGCAGAAATGTGTCTGCATCCTTTATTTTCATACATATGAATGTGTAGAACACACTTCTGGGAGAAAGGTGGCTGGCAGGATTAGTGTTATTTCTTATTTTTATTTTAGCTGCCAAAAAGTGTTGTTTTGTTCTTGGAGCCAGCCCCAACCCATGTTACATGCTCAACATATTTGATCTGAAATAATGAGCCAAACTTCATTTGTTTGTTTTATTCTTTGTAATGTTTTTACTGTGTGTTTTTATTTATTTGTGTCTTAGGTGAACACAGCCATCCAGTTCCTTCTGGTTGCAGCTTCTCTAGCTGCTCCAGTCTTCCAGTATACAGACAGTGTCCTGCTGCAGTGCTTATGGTAAACCTCCATACAGTGTATTACATATGCATACACATGTAGGTCTTATCCTCTTGACTTTAATATCCAGAATGTCCTTTCCAATGTAATGGTTACAACAAAGCACAACATGCAAAGGGTTATTGAATGCAGATGGTTTCCTCTCTGTCAAGCACATAAATGCTGTTTGTTCCAGCCGAGCGTTCGGGTTAAGTGCGTTGACTCATTTCAATCTACAACTCAGTAGAGTAGAGTTGGAGTAGAGATCCAACTCAGGACAAACATTTTACTGTGTCACAGTAACCTACATTTTTATACAGATTCAGCAGACTGTTAAACTAAAGTACACAGGCATCTGTAGTTTTCTTGTTCAGCTGAAGTACATTTAGAATTCATTTGTTCAACTCTTATCATTTTTCTGCATGAACACCTACGTTAAATACAAGTGGGACCTAATAACCACACCAAGTCCTTTATTTATTTATTTTTTGTTTTTGCTTTAATACTATCCTAGCTTACAGGGCCAGTGTAGGAGGGTCTATTAGCAGAAACAGAATATAATGTTAATAAGCATGTTTTCAGACAGATGCAGCGGCTCCTCTTCTACGGAGTCCACCACATTTAACCGAGCCATGTAGAACGGACAAGCCAAACCTGCCTCTAGACAGGGGCCTATCGCAGCAGCAACTGCAGCTTCACTGATAGATGCCACTAAATTCAACATGCTTGCCATTTAGGTTTGCTATGACAATAATAAACTTTTTCAGTGGTTAAATAAATAAATAAATAAATTTGTAAAATTGTGTTTCAAAACATGCATGCATTCCTTATGCTAAAATATCTGTCTTGATATTACTACTCGGGGTCTTAAGTCACACATTTTAAAATTTTACACAGAATTGAATTGTACAATATGAGTTCAATAATGCAGTACAGTAAGTGTCTCAATGTATTAATCAGCTATAACCCACTGGAGGATGATTACTATATCAATAATAATATAATACAAAAATAACTTAAATGATGCTGTTGGCATGTAAAATTAACTCGTTTGACCAATCAGAGAGCTTGAATGGCACTATTATTAGAATTGCAGTCTATGTCATGTGTTGTGTTATATTGCAGGTACGTTACAGCGGTGACTACAGCAGCATCCGGCTATAGCTACTGGCACTACGGACGCAAGACTGTCCAGGTGCTAAATACCAGATCACCATGACAACCACACCAGGAAACGCCAAGGAAGCAGAACAAAAGCAGCCAACAGCCGCTGCAGAGACACTGATCAGCTGTGGCAAAAGTCGCACAGACAGATGGACAATTGCCAGGAGCTCTGAAACCAAGTAGCTGTGACAACCATTTATGAGTCGCCATGGCAATGACACACGGAAACCAACCGAGGCCGCAGATGGTTTACTGTGACACTACAGAAATGCCTAACAGCAGCTCTGCATCTGGACTGCCTCTGGACTGGCTGTGGACGAGAGACACAGATAAAAACAGCAAACACAAATATAGACCATCTACGCACACACACGCACACTCTCACATACACTCAAACATACATGTCAAGTATATGTTAAGTGATCTGGTGGCAACGGAGGTGGAGGTGGCAACGTCAGCCTGATTAGTCACATGATTGTCAGTTTTGTAAACTAATGATTTATGATTAAAAAAAGAATCTGTTTTGGTTAGTCTCTCTCTGTGTCTGTGTGTATGAAAGTGTGCATGTGACCGTTTTGGATGCAGGGTTGGCTTTCTTAAGGATGACACATGTTTAATCTGACAGTTGTATCTGTTTGAAATCAGCATTAAGGATTTAAAAATGGCTCTACAAATGCAGAGACATGCTATCAGCACAGGGCTGGGCAAGTGGACCAAGAGGTTGTGCCTCACTGTGGGTTCCTTGACACTTCATAGACTTAAGAAAATGAATGGCACTTTAGTCAACAGTGAAAGAAATCGGTAGGTGCAGATTATTGATACGATTGGGATTTTTTTATATGCCAGAAGTAACAAATGCCCATCAACCTGCCCATGCACATTTGCATCGCATTGTAAAATAATATTTGCTGCCTTAAATGAAGTAGAGGATGACACCTTAAAATTGCTTTTGCCCAACAGCAAAAAGGAAAAAACAGACAAAAGCAAAGCAAAGCATCACATTTGATCTGTCATTTGAGCTACCTGGCCAGCTACAACCAGTGAAGGGTTGAGATTAGTGTTTGTAGTAATTGTCTGTTTTCTCACATCTCTCAATGTCTTTCGCTCAGGTGCAGCACTCGTGTCTGAATCCTCTGCTTATTTCCCTGCACTTCCACGGTTGCGATTATTCAAAGAACCACGACTGCTGTAATAGACCTTTCAAGTTCTTCCAGTCTCAAGATCAATAAGACCAGCAAGCCAGAGGTTATTTAGAGCCTTGGGTAGAACACCAGCTGGACCTTTTTCACTGAACTCCTGGCAGTTGTATCTGACTCTGCCGCTTCTTTTCCCCCTCAAGAAAACTAGTGTGATGAGGGAAACGTTGCTGCGTAACCTTTTCAACTCTTCCACTTACTTCCCAGCAATTTTCTGCCTCACTTGGGTAATGCTGTTTCATTATCCACAGTGTGCCAATGACTGCCAGGCTTGTGTGAGTTGTTTTTGTGGCCTTGTGTGGGATGTCTGCTCATTATCTCTTCACTGAATAATTTAAAAGAGTCTCATTCTAAATTGAGATATCCATCACTGGGAACAAATTGATACCTACGCTCATTAAATGACTGTTTAAAGAACTTGTGGTGCTTTTTTCTTTTACTTAAGTCCATATTTGAAAACACAGATTGGAAGTGTATAATTTGAAAGTACTAGATGATGCCCCACAGGCTTTTCATGTAGTGATGGGGAACGGCTCTTTAATTAGTAGAGCCTCAGAGATAAAAGCTTTAAAAAAAATAAATAAAACTGCTCTTTTCTTTTCCAGCTCTCAGTGGTGAACTTGTACTCGAGCGTGCTACAAGTGATCGGGATTGACAAATATTGTAAGTTTTATTTATTCAGTCTCACTAAAGTGGTTTAGTTGGCGGCCATCAACCAATTGCATGCAGATTTGACCTGTGACTGCAGGGCCTTTCTGCTCTTCTGGCCACTTATTCATTCTTCAGAAATCATATTAGGCTATTGTAGTTAGGAATCCATTAGCCTAAAACTGCTCTGTTGGCATATACAGTATGTTCTTTTCCAGTTGTAAAAATGTTGTATACCCTCATCTGAGAAAATGCCCCCCATTCGCTTTTTGATATTTGAGTAGATTCAATGTAAAATGGAAGAGTTTGTGTCTACTGGTCTAATACTGTAGTTGCTACAAGTCACTAGAACAGCTTTGATTAATTATGTGCGGAGTTTCTTTAAAACCACTTTATAAATAAAAAATAAAAAAATAAATATAAATTCAATAAATTAAAACTAATAATATTACACTTCACTTTGTCTGATACCAATAAAACAAAGTGTTGTTGATATTTGTCATGGATTTTTAATGTCATTTTGTTGTGACAGGTGCACCCACAGTATCAGAACTCTGCACTAAAGCTAAATTCATTTAGTTAGTTAAAATTGCCCAGTCACCCTGCTGAAAGCATTTTAAGTAAGCCACTGTAAGACCCTTTCTCAACCACTAGATGGAAGAGCTAGATAGAAACTCATAAGATGTTTTTACTGGACATCAGTAATACTAGAGGCCTTGTTCACCCTCATCGTTGTTTTCCACGTGGAAGAGGGATGCTGTGATAGTCTCAGCAGCAAATAGTCCTGTAAAGGAAATTATATAATGGCATCAAATCTTATGTAATGGTGTTTGGATATTGGACATATTCCATTACAGTTTTTTAAGTTTTTAAATTTAACAACTTTAGTCCCTCCCAAACTTATAACCTTGTTAATAGTGCTGCAGGCTCTCTGCGATCAACATTAGATTCTATCACTCCTAGAAAACAGAAAATAATAAAACATAGGAAACTAGCACCGTGGTACAACTACCAAACTCGCTAATTAAAGCAAGAAACAAGGAAATCAGAAAGGAAATGGCGCGCTTCGAAATTACTAGGGTGT
>JAGRRF010011991.1:20571976-20588095 GCA_019097615.1 Morone chrysops
ACCAATAACCTGCTTGGTGGAAATGAATCTTTCTAAGGCTAGGCTACCTCATCCTTCCTGAAAAGTGCTGGACTGAAGGTTAAAATTACATTTGTTTTATACATGGACCCATATGTAGGTTAACACAACCTAAATAAATTAGCAATTATTTTGGTTCTCTACATTTCCTTCACTCTGGAACAGGTAGATTGTTATTTCAGTGGCTACATCCAGGAGAGTTGTTTTGATCATGTTCACAGTAAAAAAGGAATTTATGTTATTTTGACAGTTTGACAGACCAAACATTTTGCCCTCATGTTTCATCCGCTGTTTTAATCCTAATATAACTGATGCACCTGTGGCTTACTCTTGGATTACTCTGACTCTTTATTTCCTTTACATTCATGTTCAGAGTGGCAGAGGACTTGGTGCCTAACATTTCCAGAGAATGCCGGAAATGAAGTGATTGACACTCCGAGACACCTGATTTGTCTCCCCCATAGCATGGGGCTGCTGGCAAGGTGTCCCTAATGTTTCCATATTAAAGGTGACAACCCTAGAATATGGGGAATATTCCACAAAACACGCTTTAAGAAAAGTAGTGAACCAACCCCGTAAAATGTTTCCCAGAGATCTCAGAAAATTCAGATGGGCTTTTTTGGGAGAAGATTGCAATTAAAAGAAGGCTTTGGAAAGGCTCTTATCAGAGCTGATAGGGAAAGGATGCTGCTGCCACAACATCCGAGTGCACTTGACATGTCTGTGGCTACAACAAATAAACATGTAGGCATTCTCCAGTTGCTATGCAGCTCTTTGGGATCGCTGCCTTTTAGATGTGTGTGCAGGCAGCTCCGGGGTGTGACTGAACGTGTCGTAGGCACAGAGACTCTGAACTGCCAGAGGTTCTGAGCCAAACTTCACTTCAAACTTGACTGGTTATGAAACCCACTGAATCAGAGTCCTTATAGTCCTTACAGCAGGCCTACACACACAGCAGCACCCAATACTAATCCATATGGGTACTATAGCCACACACACACACACACACACACAAACACACACGCACACTTACGTCTTTTCTGGTCCTGAAATAGCTCTCAGCCTCCCACTCTCCCTTATATAAGCTCCCAGCACGGAGATCTGCTGGTGAAGACTGGGGTGTGTGCAAGTGTGTGTGTCAGTGCATGTGCCTGTTTGTGTGTGTGCACATGTGTGCCTCTGTCTGTGTGAGTGCCAGTGTGTGGGCAGTAGGAGTGTCTTGATTCTTGTGTGTAAGTATATGTGAGTGTGTGGAAACATTTGTATGTGTTTCTGTCAGTGGGTTTCTGCTGGTTATACAGTGTGCAGCAAATTAGAAAACAATTTCTTGATGGAAGAATTAAAGTTTTTATTTAACAATCTCGTTTTTGTAGTTTTAGCTATTGTCTATTATGATGCCGAGATTTTGTGCTATAACCACAATAAAGTCTGTCAGGGCAAGTAGGCCATTCAGTTAAAAAATGAATCATACGTTCATTATAACTGTCCATTACATTTAAAAACTACAGCAAATTCCTCTGATCAAAATCAGAACTCTGTATTGAAAGTGTAATTTTGCATAATGTTTTTTATTGTAGGCTATTATAAACAGTGTATTTTTGCGGCACATACTTTGCATGCGTGGAGTACAAAAATGAATTTAAAATGAATGTTTTTATGTTACAGCTTGCAAAAACGGAAAAGAATTGTCCATAATTATATGCTGTCTCTAAATGCTTGTGTTGCTTATCCTAATAGACATACAGTGAGTTGCAATAGTGAGAGTCAGTCTATGCAAATATTAATGTAAAAAAGAAATTCATAGGAGGAATCTCTGCACCAAAACTGCCATAAACAGGCGGTACCCGACTGTCGATGGCAGCGTATGTTTCCCCCGCTCATTTAACTTTCTGTGTGTAAATTCAACAGGAAGATCCTGAACTAAATCCATCTGAGACATAACCTCCCACCTCTGATGTGGAAGCTCCTCAAAGTCTCTGTCTCATCTCACTGAGGTGCAACACAGAGAACCTTAACTGCTCTTTTGTGCTGACAACCATAAAACGATGCAATGCTTCCCCAGTGTTTACTGAAGCAGAGCGCCTGCTACGTTTATGTGAACAATACTGGATTGTTCTCTGGACTAAACAGCATTTGCACTGTTTATGCTCTGTAAATGCAAAATCAGAATCACAATCAAAATTTCATATTTGTCCATAATTGTGATCCCACGATGATAGATGTGAAGACAACAATCATGTGTCTTTTCCATGCATTCGTCTTTTGATGTAAAGCATATTTTTGTATCAAACTATTTATTCATTTTGGATATTTGCCCGAAAACATGTGGCGCTGGCACTGACTAACAGTATCAGGTACAAACTCACAGTGTCATGGCAACATGAGTCTCTGCACGTGTCTTTATGCATTAAAGTGTGAGTGTGTAGGAGGCTGCAGGCAGATAAAGTGGGCTTTGTAAAAGTATCACATATGCGATGTATTATATTTGTGTGTAAGGCAGTGTGGAGGTTACAGGGTCATACAGTGACATTGGCAGAAAGCTGTATCTTCTTGTATCTTAAAATGTACATCAATATTTTCCTACATTTGCAAGTGCGTGGGCACATGTTAAGGCAAACTGCTATATGGCTGGTTAGCAGTGTTTGTTTTTATGACTTCATGCAGACTCTAATGACATTAAATATCAATCAATATGTAATCAATCACAAGAGGTGATTTGAAGGCAATTCATTGTTCTTGTGTGTTTTTGGAAAATAATGTAGTCGAAATAGTGGATTCTCTGACAATTGTGGTAATCTAAAAATCATTTATCAAGCAAAAACAGCAAACATTCTCTTGTTCCAGCTTTCCATATATGAGGATTTTCTTCCTTCCTCCATTGGATGTCTTTGGGTTTGGCACCGTTAGTCGAACAGAACGAGCAAGTTCAACACATCAGCTTGAGATCTGGGAAATTGTAATGTGATTTCTTCATCATTTTATTACATTTTATTGAATTAATGATTAACCAATGAATCAAAGACATATCATCATATAAAGGGTCAGAATACATTATTTCTTAATTACCTCTAGTAGTATTTAATCATGCAGAGTTTGCTGGTTAGTTTTAATTTTATTTGTTCAAGTTTTGAGATATTTGTCACTGCCACTACAATACAGTGGAGGTGACTGGAATTTAATCTGTCCTTCTTACAGCACTCAAAAATGACAGTTTGAAAATTCAACAGCAATATCTCTTTCAAGAAAATGTGGAATGATGATATTTTAAAATCCAATTTTGGACTTGGTAAATCTAAATTATGAGATCGCAATAGTGGTTGCTGACTTATGATTTCGACATAAAAAGTCAACAATAGTATTTTTATTTTATCATTCCTAACCTTTCATCCGATTTATCCTTTTTCTGGCAGAAATTGGCTTCTATAAGAAATAATGTCTCTGTTAGTCTGCAAAATTGGCTCTGTGAATCATCAGGACTACTTTCTACAAAACAAAATAGTTCCAATGAAAGCTGCAGTCTGACTAATCATTAGTTACATCCTTGCAAAGACGGATAAATACATTAGGAACCTTGCTTTTTTTTTTTTTTGCCACAGACTTCCCTGTGATATCAGTGAGGATGCATTATTATGAGCATTTTATTGTACTTATATTTCTGTGCTGTCAGCTGCTCTGCAACCACTCAGCGGCATGTTTAACTGAGATTGCTTTACAGAAAGCAGGACTGGATTTGAATCCACTGCTTATTATTAAACACCACACGCAGGGGCAGATATTACAGACATTTGCAGGGTTGTGTCCTTAAATGTCCTTGATCCTCTGAATCATTACACACATGCTCACACTCTAAACCATGTTCTCTTGTTTACTGGACTCTTCAGGCACCATACAGCCAATATCAGATTTTGCATTTGGAGGCAGAGACACGTTACTGCTTTCTGCCTGTTTGTCATTGACTGTTATTGACTGAATATTGTTCCAATATTCAATTAATGAATCTACACTGTCTCGCCCACTCTCCTCTTTCCTCTGTAGTTGTCTTTGTCAACATAAAAAAATCTAATTCCAATTGTGTATTTTTAACCCAGTACACATTTTTTGGGTTGTTTTTCATGGTTTGAGCTGGGCCTTATAATTCTAATGAAGGACAATCATACAGCATACAATGTGATTCTTCTCAACAAGAGTGTGCTTCCAACTTTGTTTGGGGAAGTTCCTTTCAAATTTCAGCATAACAATTTGTAGTGGTTGGCGATACCACAAATTTTGGTTTCAATTCAACACCAAGTAACACCAGTGCCTGAATGAACAGCATTAATTTCAATTCTGATATGTGTTATAATTTAAAGTGTCTTATGTTTTATTATGTAGTGCAGAGCCATGTGTCATAAATTATTAAGAGGGGAACGCATCGCTAATATGCTACTTCTAAATGCATTTCCATTATGGATGCATGATAATAATTGGGACAGATGAATTATCGACCTGTAATGGGAAATGTATATTATTCTAAATTATCTGAACAATTAAATTAGAGCAGTTTAGTTAATATTCATAATAATTTATTTTACATTATTATGCAAAACGATTGATAGGCATTATGTTCTTTAAAAGCCAAAGTATGTATTTAATGAGCTTCTTAGTACTTAGTAGTTGAACATTTAAAGAATCAGAGAATTCTGTTTGTTGTTGTTGTGTTAACAGTGATAGGTTAGCTCAGAGCTATGGAATATTAAATCATCCATAATTTTCTCGCTACATCTGCACCCTCAGGTAAACACTACATGTGATGAACATCCTTTTAGAATACAGAAATTTGATGTTATCAGTTATCTTATCAGTATCGGCCATGAGAAGCAGGTCATTTTTTGTTATCGTTTCGCCTGAAAATATATCGCGCATATTAATTTTCACTACCACCAAATTATTAGGTAAAGATCCCATTGATAGTATCAGTGCACAAAACCTAAATTAGTATCAGTAGTACCAGAGAGAACCTAAAGAGAAGAAGCCCATTTCCCAGTTTGGTGTAGAAGATTTTCACTGGCTTGCACAGAGCCCTGACCTCAACACCAATGCTGACTGCAAGCCAGGCCTTATCGTCCAATATTGGTGCCAAATCTCACTAATGCTGACCAAGAGCAAATCCCTGCAGCCAGATTCCAAAATCTAATGGAGCCAGAAGAGTGGAGGCTGTAATAGCAGCAGATTAATGCCCATGGTTTAGAGAATCACATAAGGGTGTAATGTTTGGTGTCCACATACTTTTGGCAATGTAGTGTATATTCAAAAGTGGCCTCATTTGACCGAAATCCTGGTTTGGTTTGATTCACCCTCCACTAAAACACCCACTCTCTTTCCCTTTTCTCCCACTGGCTCTTTATTCTCTCTTTCTTCCCTCCTTCCTCTTCTTCTCTTTTCATTTCTCTCCATCTCTCCCACTCTCTTTCTTTCTTTCTTTCTTCCTCTCCCTGTCGCTCCTGCTCTCCCTCTCTTATCCCTCCCCCATCTGTGGGAAGCTGCCGTTGTGCGCATGTCGCCGATGAGTCAATTTGTGGAGGCAGTGCACGCACGCACACACATACACACACGCACACACACACACACTCACACTCACACACACACACGTATCCTGTCTCCCACGAAGGCATCTGTTTCAGTCTGTCTCTCTGTGAGATGCAGCACCAACAGAGGAGAGAGGGGGAGACAAAAAGGCAGGCAGAAGAGAGGAGGGAGGGATAAGAAAAGAGAGGAGAGAGGAAGGAGACACAGAGCAGAGAGAAATAGGAGAGAGAAGACTGAAATTAAGTGAACAGAGAGAAAGGGAAGACAAGTGCAGCAAAGACAGGGCAAAACCTGAGGAGGAGAGGATGCTGCTGCATCTGAGCGTCTCTGCCTGACTTCTGAGGAGTTTGGGCTTGGACATGACAGAGATGCAGCATCCAAGTGTCTGAGTCTGAGCATCTCCAGTTTGTGTGTGTGAGAGTGTGTTAATGTGTGTGAAGCCATGGCGAGCGCTCAGCCAGGGGTCCATGCATTGAAACTCCAGCCTCCCTCTGTGTCTCACACACTGAGGAACGGAAGCAACTTCATTAAATGGGACGAGGTAAGGAGACTAATTTTCCTTTAGTATTTAAGCCAAAGTTTTTTTTTATTATTTTTAGCTTTTTAAAATTAGGTAATTTTTCGGGTTTACTTTTGTGATATATACATATATTTAGTCAGAGTCAGAATCTTGTCATTATTATGCCCAGTTTAAACAAATCCATTTGAGTTGAATTGGAGTGAGAGAAAAGGAGGAGGAAGAGGAGGAAATGTGCCATGTTGTCAGATGTGTTTACTATTCATTTGTTGAATGAGCTTTGGCAGTAAGTACCTGTGGATTAGACGCCAGCAAAATAGAGAGGAGTGTGTGTGTGTGTGTGTGTGTGTGTGTGTGTGTGAGTGAAATGCTATTGTCGTCAGTTTCTTTTTTGCCACCTGTTGGTATGGAATCCATTACTATGCATTTACTGTTCTGCTAGTGTGCATTTGAATGTGTATACAACACATACATGCAGAAATTTTCCAATGCTGCCACGTGCACAGTCAAACATATAATTGTAGGCATTTGTGGAAATGTGTGTGTTTATGTGCATAAGGGTGTGTGGTGTGTGTGTGTGTGTGTGTGTGTGTGTGTGTGTGTGTGTGTGTGTGTGTGTGCTGGTATGCTGGTATGCTGAAGTACGGGCAGTGACTATGAGAAACGTGCTGTCCGGTTGCCATGGTAACTGGCATGGTTACCACCACCTAAACCGATCTGATGTGTGCAAGAAAGAATACATGTTTGTTTGGTTGTGTGTGTGTGTGTGTGTGTGTGTGTGTGTGTGTGTGTGTATCAATGTATTGAGCCATACGATATCATGAATCCTACTCATGGAAGAGCTAATCAAATATACTGTTGAATCCATTCACCATGATTGAACCTTGTGTGTGTGTGTGTGTGTTTTTTGATATTTGAATTCCTCCAACATGTAGAGCTGAGCTTTATGAAAAATAGAATTGGTTGCTATGCCAACGAGTGACAACCAGGAATCTAGTAAACCATCTTCTGAGCTTTTTCTTCTAGTTTTGCTTCTTATGAATGTAGGCTGCACTATTGTGAGGAAAGCAGCTCAGACAGCAGAATATTTGACCTTTTCCAACCATATGCAAAGAAATATGCACAACTTTATAAGCACCGACATGTATACAAATATCTTAGCGGACTGTGTCCCACAAGAGATCCAGGATACCAGGGATAAAAACTCAACTAAATCTGGTCACTTTACCTTATGTTAAATGTGCACCTTTTGTGCTTTACACAGTCTGTGACCTTTTGATTTGTAAATAATCACAATACAGTTCATTGTTATAGAGTATAGAAACAGCATTTTACATGAAAGGACATGGTCTTTCTGCATTTGTCCCCTCCAGTTGGTTGTTTGTTCCAACAACAAATTTAATGTTCATGTTCAGTTCCAAAATCAGGAAGTAGATTGCTTACCGTTAAAAATGTGGAGGTCGCAAGTATTCATCTTCAACAGTGGAGACCCGGGCACGCATCCTGTCTTTCTTCAGTAGTCAGCATTGCTTTCTGTTAATTATGACAATCTTGCCATTACCTTAACTACACCTCAGCAGTTATTAATTTGTCATGATAAAGTTTCCATAACCGTAATCAGTTTTTGTCATTTAGATATGAAGTCTTAATGTGTTTAATTTAAATGTAGTATCATTGTATCAGTCCATATGCTGGAGCGTAATTAATCTGAGGCTGAGTAGTGAAACAACTCAAAAAATAGGACCTCTGATGCTTCATCACTGTTGAACATGTGAAACGTTTCAAATATCAGTACACAGCACTCTTTTCAGCATTAATCCCATTTTTATTTGCTTTATTCTGTGTGTCTGTCTCCTTCCTGCGGCCTGTTCTATAGTGTAATGTTTATTGTGATTGCAGTATTGATTCTACAGCTACAGCAAGTTTCTGAATTTAGTTATATTTGATCTATTGCATGATGCCTTGTTGACTCTTAATCTTTGACTCTAGACATCTCATTTTTGAACCATCTGAAAGCTGGAAGCCATTTGATTCTGAATAAAATGTTAATAGTTTCCACTCGTATTAAGGAAATTAAGCCACTTCTATACAACCTCCATTGAAACCACTGAAAGAGAACATGGGTTTAACTGTGTAGTTGAATTCTGTTAAAACATGTATCTTTGCTAAACTGTGTGTGTGTGTGTGTGTGTGTGTGTATTTGTTGTTTAAATAACCACATAGCCATAACCACATTCATTCTTGCCTTCTTGTCATCACTTCACTGTGAATACAATTTGGCTGCAAGCTTAAAGCATATACTGCAACTCCCCTTATTGACTGTCATATTCGCTGCCAAGATTTGGATGAAATAATTTTAGGAATCGCACAGCTTATACTAGATTTAATAACTTGTACAAAGGCTTTTCAAACAGCAAAACATCAGGACAGCTGCACTGCCTGATTCCACCTGCAACCAATTACAAACTGTCATGGTGGGTTACTATGGCAACTAAGACAATAGTTGGATGTCATGACAACGAAGCAAACTTTAGTCTGTAAAATGTAAGAGTTACACAGCGTCAGAATAGGCCCATTGTTCAATCACTCAATGCTCCCTGTTTGATGAGCACATTAAAGTTGACTCTGGTGTGAGCAGGAAAATGAGATTCTGGACATTTATGAATCATCATTGTTCACCACCACTGACAGGTATAGCATTGCATAATAGTCATTTCTACTAAAATGACAGCAACAAGTGAACAGTGATGAAGTATTACTTTCTTTGGGCACTCGTGCTTTTGTCATATTGTGGGGATTTTTGAGTGCATTATGTAGTGCAGAAAATGTTTGCTATTTGAGAGCTGTTTTAGATTAGATAGATTTTTTAATGTTTTTTCAGACTGCTTTCACTGGTTCCACCTGTCTTTCTTCTTTAGGATCTGTCTACAGTAACTCCAGTGACTCTACACGTTGATTCACATGGATTTTACCTCTACTGGACCGACCAAAACAAGGTTGAGCGCATATGCTGGCCTGAATCGCCTCTAGGCCTATATTGTTTATTAGGCAGAAGATGATGAACAAATGTAGCCTCATGCTAAAAAACCTCATCAATATTCATTCTTTTATTGGGTCGGACACAGTTCTGACTTACATATTACTAATTACTAATCTGCTAACATTACATATTAGTTGAAATATTTATTTTACTTATGCCCTCTCTATTTTGAATGTGAATAGGCCAAGTATTCTCAAATGTTCCTGTAGTGGCATAATAATTCAGATCTTTTAATAAAAGTGCTAATACTCGGTGTAAAAAAAAATGTCCCACATTGAAAGTGTTACACAAGTAAAAGTCTGTAAGTATAATCAGGAAAATGGAAGATGATTAATAAGTACAATATTTCCCTCTGATATTTAGACTTGAGTAAATGTACTTTGATGAACATTTCACCACTGCCATTTTGTTATTTAAACTAATTACATATTAGTTGAAATACACCAGAGCCATGGTCATTAGTTCCTTCCAACAGTTGTAGCACTGTTACGCTAACGCTAACTCTCACTGGTGGAACGGAGCTAACCATGGATTGTCTGACTACAAACAACCTTTAAAAATGGACGTGCTTCTCTTTTTTGTTCCTGTGGTAAGTGGCTCTGGAAAAAAATGCTCTGATGCAACACAGGATACCCTGATATAGAGTAAGTAACAGCAGGACAGTGCAGGTCACAATGCCAACATCCTTCTCTTATACAATGTCAGCTTTTTATGTACGAGTATTATTCCTTACATGATTAATCGAGTGAATTGTTACTGAGAAAGCAGTTTCACACATCAGACTTGATAATTATTTTCAGGACATTTGTTTATTTTTGGGACATTTGTTTATTTTTGGGACATTTGACTTATATTATAAATATACACAAACTATAGCACAATGAAAGACAGCAGGGACAACTGATGAGGAACTGCAAAGAGCAAGCATATAGACGACATGTGATCACTGATTGTCATAAACAAGCACACACACACACACACACACACTTTCTCTCTGGGTGGGCTTAAATCCTTAGCAGGAAACAGGATGAAGCATTTACCTTCCAGATACCAGCTGACTGTGTGTGTGTGTGTGTGTGTGTGTGTGTGTGTGTGTCTGTGTGTGTTTTCTTTAGGAGACAGAGTTGTTAGACCTGACCCTCGTAAAAGATGTCAGAACGGGGAGAAGCACCAAAACACCCAAGGTACTTTATCTTTCGCCCTTTATGTGTCAGGTCTATGCTATCTCATGTTTGCACCTCGCCCCTTAGAGAACTCTTGCTCCTGCATCTATGTGACCTCTCTGTGACCTTTCACCCAATGGTTGCTACCCTTACATCGAACAGCCGCCGTTCTAATTGTTGTTGTCGGCTGTGAGATGTTCTACTTTTATTTCTATTTTTCTATGTTTAATGCGTTTATGTCCTGTCATTGTGTTTTGTCTTCCTACTTCTGGAAACCTATTTGTGTATGTTGCTTGAAAAATGCTATATCACTGACAAAGAATATATATTATATAATCCAGAATATATATTATATAATCCAGAATATATATTATATAATCCATTCATCCACCACTTTTTGTCACCCAGAAATTGATGTTCATATTTTAACATAAGCTCCTTAAAAGCTGGGGCATTCCTGGGGCAAGTCTCTGCAGTTTGGGTAGAGGAGGGAATTAACCTTTATTGTGATCACACTCAGATAAAGACTACATTAAGAAAACGTGAAGGTCAAACAGGAAACTGCAATGGATTATATGTGTGTACACATTTTATTCAGTTTTGAAGAAATTGAATTTGTTGAAATTTGGTCCATTAATAAGAGTGATATACGAAGGCAGGCTCAGAATAAGACTCATGACTAATTTAACACTATATTTTATTTTTTGTGATGATGTCTGGTCCATTAATTATGTTACACTGATCAAATATGCCTAAGATTTTTTTTTGTACAATCATGACTAAATAAATATTGTGTATTGAGCATAATGGATGGGGCAGGGCCAATCGTACGTGCACTCCAAAACCCAACACATTGGCAGTTTGCAGGGGATCTGTAGAGTTTCCGCATGAACTGGCACATGCCACTTGTGCCAACTTGAACTGACAGCTTCGACAGCCAAGAAACAAAATACCATGTACCATTTTTATGGTAAACAGCGTATCTTTCAGATGCCTTGTCCTGCCTGAGTTCAAATAGAAAAAGTCAATGTACTGTCTTTGCCAACAAGCTGTCGAATTAAAGTTTGGCCCATGTGATAGTTACACAGATACTAAGTAACAGCAGTTTAAGAGGTTTTGTATGTTGAACCACCGGATATTTTACAGGTTTTTAGGAGTTTAGAATAAGAAGCATTACCACAGCTGGTACCACACCATTGCCACTTCATAACATGCTGTACACTGGCATGGCCTGTTACAAATATATAATTTCACATTGGATGTAAACTTTGATAATCTGTGGGACATACTGTATAACACTCACCACCATAACAGCAGGACACTTTATCAATAAGCAGATCGCCTCATCCGTCTCCTCTATGCTGCTCCAGCGTGGCTCTGTTTCAGCTGACAGCTTTTGGTCTGTGTCGTCCAATAGGAGGCCAAGCTGCGGGAGCTGCTCGATGTGGGAAACCTGGTTGGCCGGCTTGAGAACCGCATGGTTACCGTGGTTACGGCTTCAGACCTTGTAAACGTCAACCAGCTCAACTTCATTGCTTCACAGGAGGACGAAGCTAAGGTACTGAACTCACTACAGTGATAATATTAGGGACTGAGCTGATGATGATGATGATGATGATGATGATGATGATGATGTTGGAGTATCTGATTTCGGTAGGAATGGTGTGAGGAACTGTTTTCCTTGTCTTCCAACCTGCTGAGCAACAATCTTAACAGAGACCACGCTCTGTTGAAAGCGTGAGTGTACACACACACACACACACACACACACCTACACACAATATAATATGCAGAAACGCATGTCTTTCTTATTGTCGACAAATCCCAGGAAGACCAAAACCATTCTGCTAACAAATATTGTGTGATTGTGTGTTTCCAAAGCCTGGTGTATTTTATTCCTTCAGAGTTCCACTGTTGTCCAGAATGTATTAAAACCACCTCAGTGAGCCACACTGTTGCACTGACTGATATGATCTCTTATTACCATGAACACACACACTGCAGTTTATTTTGAACCCACCTACACCATCCTGCTGCCATAAATACTCACCAGAACATCAGATGTGTGGTAATCCGCCGCTGAAAATAGTCCCCACCAAATGCGCTATTTTCTCCTGTTTTAGTCTTGTTTGCCAGAAACTACAATATCTAGGTGTTTTAGGAAAAGTCTTTTTAAAAAATAAAGCAATGTATTTGTACATCTTTAGTGGGAACCAAGAGGCATGGACAGATACACTGTTGGTTGTCATCTTTTCATGGAATTTGTTGACAATAAGAAAAAAATATTCCATATTAGAAGACAGATCTTTTCCTAAAAGCTAAGTCTTAATAGGACCTTTTTACATTAAACAAACTCATCAAGTTACTAGTTTTCAAGTAAATTTGAATCCAGGTTACTATATTTAACTGGACTATAAATCTGCTCTGAGTTCACATCAGATTAGGTGTCCCAGAATACTGCTACTGTGACATCTATTGTATGTCCACTAGATGTCTGTGAAATGAGAAGGAAGTCACATTGAGCTCTTCAAAAGGTTAACATTTTGAAAATTTGTCTAAATATGCATAAAATCAATAAAAATAAATAAATAAATAAATAAATAAATAAATAAATATCACATTACCGTATGTTACTACTTTGGTAAAATCAGCATTTTGCTAAATTAGATTGACTATTTTCACTTTTTAGTGTGCTACATTATGTATGTAGCTCTGTTTCAGATCTGTGTCTCTGTGATCTGAATAATTCTGATCTGTTTGTTACCTCCATCCAAAAATAAAATAACCAATACTAAGTACAAATATTTCTTCAGAAGTCTATAAAAGGCATTATTCAGTGTTTTTGCAACAAGGACACCCCACAGACCTCCATTTTATAAAGGGAGAGTTTCTGCTCAAGACTTCCAATGTCATGATAATTATTCTCATATATTAACTGTTACCAGAATATCAAACTCTTCCTCATTTTGCTCGGTAATCGACTTGTGTGCACTTTACAGCCCTGAACCTTCTTACTCTCTTTGTTTCAGGTACGTCAAGTTAACTCTCCAGCCGAACGCAGAGGGCAGAATTCCTGTCAAGAAGTGAGTTCCTGCTTCTTATTACCTTCCTAATATTTAATCAATGGTTCTGTCTGCGTGTTAACTTTGAGGCACGTGTTACTGTAGATGGTTGAGAATGTGAGAAAATAGCCCGACGAAATCTGCAGAGACATGCACAAACTCAAACTTTGCTCTTTCCTGTCCCTTGCTTCCAAAAATACACTTAATTCCATGTGCACTTGGGAAAGCAAAAACAGGGACAGGATTCATGAAGGTGCTTAATTCAGCACTGACCTGGTAATCAACCACTGCCAGAGCATGAGATGGATTATACAGTTATGAAGGAAAGCTGTATTTCAGAAGCAAACCTTGAGCAGAATTAAGGTCAGTTGATATATCTTGGAAGTAAAGGAGGGAAGAGGGGAAGTTTTAAGGAAAGAAAGGTTTAGGCAATGTTAACTCAGGACAATTCACAGTTACCATAACCAGGAGGTTTGGGATAGGTAAGGGGATATTTTGGGATCGTGATAAAGTACGTTTCAAGTTTGAGGAGTTAGAGGAGGACATTTGGGGGAGTTAATTAGAGGGAGCGAGACTGGAGGGGATATTTTAAGTAGTTAAACTGTAGGTTTTGGTTTGGTGACATGTTGTGGTTAAGGTTGAGCTGATAATGTTGTGTGATTTCATTGTCTATTGCAGCATTGTTCGACTGTTTTCATCAGACAGGAAGAGAGTAGAGAATGCCCTGGAGAACTGCAGACTGCCCTACAGCCGGGTAAACAGAAACAAATAAAGTTTGTATTATTATTAGTGGCAGTAAACTGTAGATACACATGAGAGTTCATAGCTTAACCGATTAGAGTATGCCATGGATGCATGCTTTGAAAAGTCTTCTCTTTGGATTACTACACACACACACAGTCTTTTTCAACTGTAATTTTCTGTTTGCTGTTGAGGCTTTTATCTGATGCTTTTTGTCCAGAATGACTCACAGTGCACAGAGGGGTGAAATGAGCTCAAATATCTGGGTCATCAAGTCTTGAAACAACCAGTGACAAGAAAAAAATTTAAGAGTAGAATTCTCTGCTCACACTGAATCTCACATTGGATATTCCTGTGAGCACAGAAAGATCCGTTTTAGTGGAGAAGAGTCTGGGAAATGAAGCAAAGATAAGGAGAAATGGATGATTATTTTTAAGGTTTAAAAAGCTTTCTTACAGCAAGTAGAAAGGGAATGCTGGAAGTTGAGAGACTGTCTTCAACAAGTTAAAAATATGTGGTTATGTCAATGTCTTGTATATATTCAACAGGGTGACAGTATCAAACTGGAGGACTTTACACTAGAAGTTTACAAGAGCTTTTTGGACTTTCTGTGTCCTCGTCCTGAGCTTAACAACATCTTCAAACAGCAGTAAGTATTCAGAAAACGCTTCACCTTATTTGAGCTCAGCTTTATTGCTTGTTAATGCTGAACAAGCTACAAAATAAGCATTTTTTAAATGTGTTATTTCCCTTAGGCCATTTTTTTTGGTATGTGAAGAATGATGAATAATGATTCATCATCTGTCCCACTTGTACACAGTGTCAGATTTAAGAGAGAGGCTGTATCTTTACCTTGAACAGTATTAACTCGCTTATCCTCATTAAATTCAACATCAGGCTGCAAGTACAATGGTAATTAGTATCAATATTGATTAATAAATCGATTCTTTTCAATTCATCAGTCTATAAAAGGTTGTAAAATGCAGACAAATACCCATGACAGATACAGAGGTCATTTTGTTTGAACAACAGTAAGAAAACACAAAGGAATTCAGTTTATGATTATGTGAAATAGAAAAAAGCTGCAAATTAATAATTGCAGCAACTGACTGTTTCAGCTGTAATTCAGTTTTCCTCAAGGGCGATGAAATAGGTCTGTTTATTTGTTAAACAATGTATATCAGCTTTGGAAAAGTTAATTTCCACAAATCTCTCTACATGTAGCTTAATTAAAGACTGCGTCAATGCTTGTGTGAAGATAGCATGTGAAACATGTGGACATAATGAAGGATAACAAAGGATCATGAGGGATATTTGGAGGATCTGTAGACACAAAACCTCAGCCCTGACCCTGCTCTGTTCTGTAGAGGAGGGGATGATGGGACGCTGTCAGTCGATCAGATGACGGAGTTCATTAACAACAAGCAGAGAGACCCTAGGCTGAATGAAATCCTCTACCCGCCTCTTCGTCCCGTACAGACGAACACTCTGATGGAGAGGTACCAACATGACCAGGCACAGCTGAAGCAAGGTACACACACACACGCACACAGGGGTCTGGTTCACACTGAGGACACTTGCTTCATTGTATATTCATAAATAGCTACTCAGCAGCATTTGTTAGCAAGATCTATTTTTGTATCTGTACATGGACGTGGTACCAAAACACTCTTCTAACCCACGCATATACCCACAGAGAATACGGTAAACTGCTAAAATAAGCATTTAAGGTGCTCACACTTGTGTTGGATGCTATAAAAAGAAAATGTGGGACCTACCTAGAATCCACCACCACATCTTGCACGATTTGCTATCCATCAGATATACTAGATAGATGTATATATATATATATATAGTATATAGTCCAAATGAAGTTGTTATGTTAGTCAGACATTGCTAGAAATGACTTTGCAACAAATGCGGTGCAGGAAATACTTTGTAGTGTTAATGTAGACAATTAAATTGTGTATCAGGACTCACTATATTTAAAAAAAAAAAAAAAAACTCCCTAAT